>JACCIB010000220.1:0-242428 GCA_018906965.1 Philotrypesis tridentata
TTTGCCTCGTTAATCTGTTGTCCCTGCTTCGTAAGTGCTTTTTCCTGACTGTGGTCAGCCCGGCCGTTGGTGACGATTCTGGCTGCTACTGTCTGGTTTTGCACTTTCTCTAGTGGCTGTACGCCACTCTCTCCCCCTCCCAAAATTGACATACCCGTGGGAATATTACGGGTATGTGAGTCAATTTTGCAGGTTACGACTGGGGCCACGGTGTGAAGACGGAGGTCGGCTGCCCCGTTGCCGCCTCCGTTTGTCCATTTCCCAGAAGCTTTCTGACGTGGACACAGTTAGGACAGTCTCGAAGCGTTGCCCCCTTTTGCCCGCAGATCTGACATGATTGCTCTGGCAATATTTGTGGCTGCAATTGCTGTAACAGTTCTCTGGCCTTGACACAGTTTTTACAGTTTTTAAATGGTGCTCCAATCTGACCGCATACCTGACATCTGCCTGCCGGTTTCAACGGGTATTTGCACGCGTTTCTTCTATGTCCGTATTGTTTTCAATTGTAGCATTGTGTTTTCGGACATTCTGCTGCTCTATGCCCGACCGTTTCGCAAACATGACAAGGTCCATAATACTGGGTCTGTTGTTGCGATTGGTTTGTTTGCTGGCTTAGTGCTGGCGTGAAATTTTGTTGCACAGGTTGTTGTGGTATAGGTAGCTGAGCATGTGTCGCAGGAATTTGTTGAGTTGTTGCACACACTTCTTGTGTCTTAACTGGTGTTTCTGTCTTTGCTTCCTCTGTTGTTGCTGGTTTTTTCTTTTTGTTTTTCTTTTCTTCGTCTTGGTTGGTTCTTCTATGGTTTCCGCTATTTCTTCTGTTCCGGCAACTTTTGGTTTTGGGGTGGTTGACCATGCTACTGCTGGGAATTTTGATTTTTCTGCTGGTGGTGGCGGAGCGTACCTGGCATCATGTTCGAGTTCGTCTTCTAGCTCTTTGCAGTACTTTTTTACGTCGTGGAAAGTTTTAATCTTCTTATCTTTGAGAGCTTTTCTATAAACTGGCCGTAATCTGTCAATGAGTAGGGTAATCTGTTTCTTGATTGGCATTGGTTTTTGTAGATGATCGGCTATATGTCTGAAGTTCATAATATGAGTCGATATCTTTTCTCCGTTGCCTTGCGTGCGTCGAAGCAGTTCATCCATTACATCATTGGTGTTCGCGGAAGTGTAGAATTGTTCTTTAAATGTGGTTAAGAAGTCTTTCCATGACTGTATATCTGTTTTTTCAGTTTGATACCACATTTGCGCTCGTCCGGTCAAGGTGTAAGGTACCAGTTTCAACATGGCCTTGCTGCTAATATCTAGGCTGTCCTTGATGCCTTCTAATTTTCTTCCGCAGTCTTCTGGGTCTTCTTTCGATGATCCTGAATATTCTATTTTTAGGTTTCTGATCAGTTGCAAATGACTGAGATGAGTTTTTGCATTTATATTGCTTTGGCTTTTGTCTCTTCGTCTGTTAACCCTCTGTCTGTGAGATTGTGGAGCATCACTATCTGACGAGATACTGTCTGATGAACTGTCCGATGATTCTTCCGACGAGCTGCTGAATTTTGGCGGTGGTCGTGACTTCTTGTGTTTTTGTGACGTTTTTGATTTGGATGGTTTCTTCGTGCTAACTCTTGTAATAGTTGTACTGTTCGTGTCTGTTTCTGTTGTACTTTGTAACTCGTGAATTGTTTTTTCTAATTTTCGTCTTTGCGTTTCGACTGCCTCTTCGTTATCCGATTTTTCACTCTGACTCGTGGTTACGCTTAGCCTCTCTTCCGTGGATATGGTTTTTTTCTTCGTTCCTGTTGGATTTGTTAATTCTTCTATTTCTGGCAGATTTTTAGCGAACGAGCTGTCCACAGGAATATGCTTTTTCCCTGGCGAGGAATGTAATAGTGTTGATGTGTGCTGACTTACGAACCATTTGTTACTCTGCAGCGATTTATCTGCTGAGTCTGTGAGTAACTGCTTGACATGTTCTGAGTATTGTATACTCGTGGATGTGTTTGGTTGTACATACTGTTGTTGTGGTATAACTGGTTGTAGTTGAGTGATTAATTGCACTACATCTGATTTGGCTGTTCCATGGTTTTCCTCGTTCGTGTTTCTGAGCCTTGGGATCGTTGGTTTGCCGTCCCATGGATACCATGGTGCATCCAACGTTGTTTCCAATAGCACTCTTGCCCGTAATAAGCGATCCTGTAAAACACCTCTCGTTCCGTTTGTCTCTGCTTGAATGTCTTCTAATGCGTTTTGAACTTCTTTTCGATCCAGTTTAATTACTTCTCTTACTATAGCTCTGACCTCCCTGTGTTTTCTAAGTTTCTCCATTATTTCTTGATGGCCGGCGTTGGACATCTTGGAATTTCTGGCTGTTATTCAATGAAGCGATTTGATTTTTTTGATTACTGGTTTTCCAAATAAAATTTTGTTTGTTCTGTAATACTAGTACGAACAATAATTCTCTGATCTTCCTGTAACTTGTAAAATCTAGCGTCTGATTGTCTACTGTCAAGAAATTTCCTATCTGTCTCGTGTAGTGAAATTTATATAATAATTTTCGACGTACTACCGTTAACCGTCTATAGAAATATGAGGGTACTGTTAGTTGTAAGGGTGATATATATAGTATTGGAGGTAATTATAAATAATTATTATTAATTATTGTTGGCATGCAGAATATTGGGACGTTGTCTTTGGCCAGCATAAATTCAATTTTGTTGAGTGGGTAGTGCACGTGTTGGAATTTTAAAGAAAAAATATTTTTTTCGATTTTTTTCGGAAATGGTCGTATATACTGCGTGGCACTCGCGGAATTTGTTCAATTCTATCGGTTATTGAAATCGACTTCACGTACGTCTTGACCGTATTGCGAGCGATTTTTCTGACTGTTGACGAGAAAAAAAAATTTTCCGGAAATGCTCGTATATCGCTGACCGTTCACTGCGATAGCGTAGTGGTGAGAGAAAAAGAAAAAAAATTTCTTGGAATTTTTCACTGCACTGCTTCGTTTTGGAAATTAAATTTTTATTCTCCTCCGGCTTACTATCTACGCCATGTTCATTTACTCGCGTCGCGTTTTTCAATATGGCCGCCTTAGCTGACCGCGTGGCACAAAATGGCCAAGTCACGTGTGTTTCGTTTTTCACTTTTCCCCGATCCTTTTTCGCCGCACGTTGGGCGTCAATGTGACGTTGTGGTTTTTTTATGCTATCTCGGGGAGGCCGTCGAGAGCTCCAGCAACGTGATCGCGCCCTGTTATCGGACTGCCGGATGAACCGTATTTAAGTTATAATTTTTGTAGTTTATTTTTGGACGCCCGGTTCACCAACCGCTTTGCCGGCTGCTCAGCGGTGCACAGACTTGTATCTCGCGGCCGCGAATTTTTGGGAAGAAGGATAGGCGGGGGGGGGGGGCTCGATAAATAAACACACACTAATGTCAGATATAACGGCCTGGCATTTATTAAATAAAATATAAATAAGGAAAACGCTGGGTAGCTAGTGTGCGGGAAGCACACTCTGGCCGTATTGTCCGGCTGACACGGGGGAACGCGCACTTCGAATAGATAAGCGTCTACCTGGCTGTGAATCCGGCTGACTGCTCGTCCTCTCGTTCGGATGATGCCTCGTTCTCTGAAAGTCGCGCGGCGCAGAAATACTTCGCGTAGCGAACCTCGACAGTTTAAAACGCTGGAGGTTATGTCGTGAAAATGCGGAGGGAAATAGCTGTCCTGGAGTGCGTCCGGTTTTGCCTGCTGCTCACTGGATACTGGTTGTTCTACCTGTTGTGCGGCCGTTGCGACCGCGGCGTCTCTCTCTGTCTCTTTCTCGCGCATGTATTTCCTGACTATCCTTTCCTGCTCACGCGATATCACGTGATAGCCTGATATAGCACATTTCTGTCCTAGCGCCCTCTCAACTAATAAGTATCCTCGCGCGCGAAATTCAAAATTCATTAATTCGCCTTGTCTGGCTGTAGCCGTATTCGACTGTACATTTTTCCGCCTGATATTCCTCTTACAATATTTCTCTACAATATTTCGCTCGCGTGCCGCTGTGGACCGAGCCGCAGCCCTCCACTCGTCGCCAATAACGTCCGAGGCTCGTCGCGTGCCTCCACTCTCTACGCTCACCTTAAATATTCTCTGTCTCTGTCTATCTCGCTCTCGCTCGCTCTCATTCTCTTTACAGTGCTCGCCAACATGGCGGCGGTCGCTCGCACGCGTACGCCTCGTGACTTCGCTCGCCGTGCTGCGCTCTCAGCCGTCGCCGCTATCTTCGCTCTCGCTCGCTCTCGCGCGGCTTCCCTCTCTCTGCCGCTCTCTCGCTGTGGCGCGCGTTGTGCTTCTCTCTCTCTCTCTCTGTCTCGTGCGGCGCCGCGCATGCTTCGCGCTGAGCGTGGCTTCTGCTCAGCTGTGTCGTGGTGCTGCTTTTCTCTGCTGCTCCGGCCGTATTTTCTCTCTCTCTCGCTCTCATCTCTGCCCGGTTCTCCTGTAAACACCACCGGGTCTTAGTATATGCTTTTTTCACTAGCACGGCTCCGCTGGTGTCCAGGCGAGCTGGGGCTGACGGCTGACCATCACAACATATAAAAACAATTAAAGATATTTGCTTACCAAAATTCATGATTTTCATCACTTTTCTTTGCTTGCCGCATGTTTCTGATGGAACCGTACCATCAATCCTGATGAATCAAAGTGCCAAATCTTCCTTATGAGTCTGGTCTCAGACTAAGTCGAACAGATTCCTGAAAAACACAAAATTAATATAATTAATTAAACATATATTAACAATATTAGTAATTATAGTGAATGTTACATATGTAAACATACGTAACATTCACTTTGAACTTATTTTTGCCAATTCCACTCCACTCCACCAAATTGGGAAGGTTTCCCAATTTGGTTTATCAGGATTGATGGTACGATTCCTTCAGAAAGTTGCGGCAAGTATACAAAAAGCATGAAAAAACTAAATTTGAGTAAACGGCATTTAAAGGTTATAATGTAAATCGTACAAATGAACACAGCTATACTTACAGAAACTATCAGGCTTACCTTGATTTACTTTTGGTACTCAAACATACATACAATAAAGTATATTTGGTGGTACGCGCATATAATACTGTCTGAGAATAGTATTTAGAAGCTGAAAATAAAATAAAAGTTATCGTTAGCTATTCATAATTAAGTTATGTTTATGAATTACAGTTACATGCAATACTTACAATTATTAAATACACTTCAAGTTATTGAAAAGCATGCAAAACAATAATCCAGATAGATAATATAAACTTCCATCTTGCTAGCGTGTACCCGTATACCTAAAAGCATAAAATAAACCAACATGGAAAAAGCTCATTATGGACACAATTATTACTAATTAATTTCCAATACTTATCTGAATAATTTTTGTACTCTGCAGAAGCTCTTGCACTTTTACAAGACCTTACACCACTGAGGTTATAAGCATTGTTACAGCAGCTAGCAGACTATCTCCACTGATCTGCTGTCTTGGATGAAAAACAGCTGTTTGGCTGCTTTCTGCTGCTTTACAGAAAATTCTACTATACCGATCAAACAGTAATCTTCATTCTCGACCGGACGCTGTGAGGTACAACTTATTCGAGTGGCAAATTCATATTAGTTGAATGCTTTTACATAAAATCACACATAGAAAAATTAATTTTACGGATTTTATTATATTTTATGGAAATAAATTAATAAATCTTGAGAAAAAAACGGTTTGTAAAACGGTTTTGAAGTCGTATTTTCAGTCAGATTTCTCATGAAATTACTCTTTAAAAAGTGTGGTAGAACAATCCTTTCCATAAGTTGGCCTAATTAAAATATTTAAAAATCACGATTTTTCAAAAATTTACTTGAAACAGATTTATCAGTTTTTTGTCTAGACAAAGGCAGTACTTTGAGTCAAGAAAGTTTATAATGTCATATTAGTATATAGATAGTTACGATAGCTAGAAAGACTATTTTGATTCAAGAATTATATATAGAATGGAAGAACTCAATTCTCAAGAATAATAAATATATCCATTTGATAATGGATCAGTCAATATATGATCTGTAACAACTTTAATCCAGTGTAATCAAATTTTATGTTTACAAAGTGTTTCTGAGGTAACATTTATTATGGTTACGTATTCATAAATTATTTTTCAGAAATGCTGGAAGAACTCGATTGACAAAATAGATGGAATATCTATCAAGTTTAGACCAGCAAAAATAAGGTTCCTGTGACGAAGTGAAATTAGTGAAGTATTTTCAGTCAAGATAATACTTTCTATCGACCTCAATATTAATATTTATCACTTACGTACGAACAATGCATTGCTTATTATTAATGGTAATGTATTATCAAACATGATTGAAGAAAGCTTGAATATACTTTGATTAATAAATCATTTATAAGAAATGCCGGAAGAACTCAAATGACAAAAATAATATATGTATCCATTTCATAACGTTCAGGGTAGATGGTAAAATTCAACGAATTTTCCTGTGACAAGCTTATAGTGAAGTGAAATAAGTTTACGTAAGTTTTGCAGTTTTAATATTTGTCATGTGACGACTTTTCTGCGGCTTGGCTCGACAAAATAATTAATAAATTACTTGTCGGGCCAAGACCCCGGACGATCACCACAGCTAAAATAGGCGCAGAATTCAAGGACACAAAAGTATCCTGTGTCAAGAATTCTGCGATTGTCAGCAGCCTCCCCGCCGTCGGCAGCGTTCGACACGTGCATCGCTGACGCTGCACTCTCTCGGCTACATTGTCGTCAAGGCCTATACAAGCCCATAAGTAAGACAGAGAAAACCGAGAGAGAGCAGCGGAGGAGAGAGCGCGTTAATTAGGAGAAGGGAGGCCGAGAAGCGCCTCCGAGAGCGCAATTAGGGGAGCGAGGCCTCAGTCCTCAGAGAACGGCCTAACTGCCTAGACCAGATTTCACTTAGATTTTTATTGCATTTAGAGTCAATTTAGATTTTTCATTAGATTTTTCTAGTAGTAAAAAACTAGTTTTGTTGTGTTATATTGGTGATTGTGACTCGTTGAGTAAATAAACCATTGGATTAAAACTAAAAAGACCCGTAGTCCACGGATTCTCTGAGTCCACGTTTTCTTGGCCGCTGGTCTGATCCACGATTCTTAGTCCCCTCTCGAGTCCATTGTCCACCAGCATTTTATTCGTCTTGGCAGAGCCATTGCTGACCAGCAGAAAACGAGATCAACGAAAGGTAAGAAATTTAAATAAATATAATATTCAAGATATCAGCAAAGACGTGAAGCAGTAGGGGTGGCGTGTCGTGCGAACGACGCGCGCGGAGGCGGAATTTGTCTCCGCATCGCTTACTCGCGCTAGATTCAGCGCATTAACCTTATATTAGTATTAGATTTGTGATAGTCGGTTCGATGAAGAGGAGTGATTAATGACAATTTCAGATTTATACACTTTTGCATACATATATTTAAACGTATCTTGCATTCATAACCCACACACACACACACATGCCATCATACCGGTCATCACGTTCCACAATGCCGGCGAAGTCAGATGTCTTCGTGTGATGTGCAACGCTTAACTCGGCGTGCTCGTTGTCGCTTCAGCGTGGCGGTGAAAGACTGCGTGGTGAGGATCGGAGCGAATGTTTTGGACTCGTCTCCTCTGAAGGTGTGATGTGTGGACGAAACGTCAAAAACTCAATGCGTCGCGAATGAGTTTGCTCCACGTTTTTGGCAATGCGCAAACGGCTGTGGACATAATGTCCGCTAATGTCTTGTTCAAACTATTTTATATAATATCAATAATTGTAATAATTACCCCGATTGGGCTGACATGGACTCGTCGTAACTGTCTGCGGACGTTGAGAGACTCGCCGGACAGTGGTGTCGAGAGCTCAAACTTTTGCGACCGTTCGCGCCTTTGGCCGGCTCGCTTTTGATCGACGCTCTCACACTCATCGATTGCACGACCGAATATTCGTGACCGCGCAGGGCCGTACCGTGGCAGGTATGTGCCTATTGGGAACCGGTCCCTTACAGATTTAAGTTAAGTACGGAGGGATTAAAATCACACCCCCCCCGTAACAATTGGAGGTCCCACCGAGATCTGAAAACCCACTGCTGCTTAGCGTCTTTGCAATTTTTTTTCCTTTTTTTATTATTAATAACAGCTATAGCGTTAGGACAGAAAAGTTTAGCACCCTCAGTGTTGCAGGGTTAGATTAGGGTTTAAATTAGGCACAATTTCAGAAAGAAACAATCATCAAAAGTAAATTGTAACACGACGCCGCCAGAACAGACACGACGCGCGTTTGAACAGACGCGACGCGCGCCAAAAGGAAAATGGCCGCGCGCGCATAATTTTCCGCACGCGCGCAACGGCAACAAATGTACGACCGTGACGTCACGCGCCATTAAGGAAAAGCGTCGAATTTCGACGCTCTCTCTCTCTCGTCCCCTCGAACCAGCGCCGCGAGCGCCACGCGCACGAAAGTCTCCAAGCCGACGTGAAGTCAACTTAAAGACATTCTTAAGACGTTTTGAAGACATTTCAAAGAAACTGCACATTTAAATTAAAAACCAGATTTATTTCACAAACAACAACAACAACATTATCAATGACTACATAAAAACACTTCAAATCATAAACACCAGATTAATGTAAATGGTAATAACAATTTTTTTGCACACACTGTCAGTGGCACCGGATGCCAACAAAACTTTAATGATTAAAATCACTTCACATTTGCCAAAGTCTTCAACTCGCACAAAAAATTCAGCAATAACTTTTAGAAAAATAAATTCTGTTAAAATTTATTATACTCATGGCGACAACTTGCACATGAGAACAATAAAAAAATAATCAAAGGGCATTGAAAGATTTACAGTCTGCACTTTCAACGCATTTTGACAAACTCTTGTTTAATTCACTGAAACGAATAAACTAACACTCGACACAATTAAACTAGCGTAGAGTAAATTAGCGCAGAAGTCCTATATAACACATCACTATTAAAAAACTTTTGTTAACAACAACCAGTCCCAATCTGCTGAAACTTTCTGTTTCACAACATACAAAATTGTGTCGCACAATTATCAATCAATGTGCACCACCACTGACACTCGTGAGTGGCACATTATCATTTAATGCACTGTAAAAGAAAGAGCAATTTGATAAGAACCAACTTTAACTCCAAAAAGTCACACTCAGTCAAATTGGTCTTATTTTAACAAACGAATATGCACCCAACACAATTAATCTGAACACGCACACAAGAGTCGACCCAGTGTAAGAGCACTAAAGTCCTTTAAACCAGTCTGAGATAATTTAACTCAAAATTGTCGTTACGCCAACAACAATTCCGTCCACAAAAGTACGTGTTTTTTTTATTTTTTTGGTCCACCATAGTCACAGATCTCTTCTCTTCTTCATATCACAACAATTTAGCGTTCACATTCAAATAAAACACAAAATTTCTTGAACGAGTAACCCATTCACATCTAATCAAAGACATTGGCTCGACTCGCCAACACACGACACTTGAGCACACCACAATTAATCTTGACTGCACTGGACCCGTGCAAACAAGAAAACACATTGAAAAACAACGTGGAGTCTTCCAGAAGTAGCTCTTCGTCTTGACTCCCTGGTACGACAAGGAACGCCAAAGTCCCCTTTAGGCGATAACCCTCAGACTTGCAGAAGATCCACTCGAGACCTGAAAACAAAAAAGAATAGACCTTTTAACAAAGCATCGAGGCTTTGAAAAACAAAATATCACTAATTAAACAAATATATAATTATAAAAATAACTGATCTGACTTAACAGCAGCAGTAGACCTGGGTGACTTCTGAGTTTCCCAACAGCACAATAGACTTGAACCCACAAAAATTACTCCTTAGAGTAGCTGAGCACCCACAGCTGCTCCTGAGTACGGGTTTCGACCCCGTAGCAACAATTTTAATAATTTTTTGCAATAGCTAAGTTGACACCGCGCGAGCCCCGAGAGGTTATACATACACACGACGGCGCAGCGCAACGTCGATAACTACCGAACTGTAGAACGACTTACCGACGCCACGGACGGAGCGCGCGCGCACACTTTTGTAACCAGAGCGCTAGTGACGAGCACTAGCACCACTGCCGCGGCCATCTTGAAACCAAGCGCGCGAACATTCAAACGCGGTCAAACGCATTTTTACAGTCTCACGCGAATTCTAACAATTTAAACAGTTCAAAATTCATAAAAAATTAGCATCAACAATTAATTAATTAATTAATTAATCAACAATTAATTATTTACGATAAATTAATTTAATTTCATTAAATTTCAATATTATCCTTTCTTTTCAACATCATCTTTTCTTCGATTTTTTTTTTACATTTTTTTTCCCAAATAGTATTTTCTCTTTTACTCCTTTTTATAATATTGACCAAACGTTTAATTCGACCCGCCCCCGTAAGCAAACAACAAATTGCTTAGCACAATAACAACAACAAATTATAACAATACCAAACAATTGCTTCAATAACATTCAGGTAATTTCTTCGTTTAAATTTAAATCATAATAATAATATTATTCATACATAACTGACTACAAATATTTCTAATAATTTTTTTAACCTTATACTACTACCTCACTCCCCATCAATTTCATAACTAATTTATCGTATTTGAAATCGACCCTTTTTTTCCCTAAATTTAAAAAGGCCATCACCCCGATTTGAAATCTTTCTACCACAGCTTCACTGTGATTATTTTTTTTGACAACGAAAGCATAATAACAGCAAGCAACAAACAAAATAATTACAGTCAAGCAATATCAACAAGGACCCAAAAATAACAAACTTCACCATCAACGTTTAAGCAGCAACGCACGAGAATCAAAACAATTTTCAATAAATTCAAAGCAAAGTTCCAACAACAGAAACCAGAAATACGTGTATCCTTCAAGAAAAACCAAAGCAACCTACGTGAATTTTTCGGAAACGTGACAATGCCAAGCAACACAGAAGATACCTCAAACGCACAAAACCTGTCTGCAGCGGACAGTGCACTCATCAGGTCACTAAGCGACTCATTTGCATTTATGAACTGCATATCAACGATACCCTCTTTCGATGGCAAAACTCCACCATTAAGAGTATATATCCAAGACTTACGCAATGCTAACCAATTAGCACCTCAAGGCGTAAAAAACCAATTTATGAACACAATCCTACAAAAATTAACAGGAGCAGCAAAGAAATCCTTGAACAATAAGAAATTCGACAACATAAACGACCTCATCACTCATCTAAAACAAAGATTTGGACCAGGACGAGATTTCAGTTATTATGATAACAAAATACTGAACTTAAGAATGCGTCAACAAGACACAGTCGGTGACTTCTATGACGAACTCAACGTGCTACTCACCAGTGCAGAGAAAGCACTTCAAGAACAAGAAGGTGAAAATTACCATAATTCAATGATTATACCTACGCAAAGAAGTAGATGCCTACAAACCAAAAACGTTATTAGACGCATACAATGAAGCAGTGACCATAGAATCCAGAATGGAAGCGAAAATAATACCAGATGAAAGGCAACATAGACCAAGAAGAGGAGAAGACCAAGACAACACGATGCCGAATAACCCTTTTGCACACCCCTTCAATTTCATAGGGTGTATTGAAGAAGAAGGCGACGACACCGAAGATCCACCACAACAAGAAGAAAACGTAAACGAATACATAGCCTACGTCAACGGTATGGTCAACCAACAAAAATACTATGCCAACCAACAGGCAACCAATCAGCAACAACCAATGAATCAGCAATCAAACTACCAGAACCAAAATCCAAATTACCGAGGCAAAACGTATAACAGCAACTACAACAAAAATGCACAAAGTGGACAAAATCATGCGCAAAGTAACAATTGGGCAGCATGGAATAGCCAAGGCAACAGAGGCTACCCAAAAGTCCTCTTCAACCCAATAACTGGACAATTCTTTGCACTCAACTCGTCAAAATCAGACCAAAGAAATCAACAAATGCAGCAAAATTGGCGTCAAAATTACAACCAACAAAATAGCAACCAACCACAAAATAATTTAAACTACCAAACGGCTCGCCAATACCAAAACCTGGCGAGCCAGAATATGCTCCCATATCCATATGGAATGATGCCACCCATGATGACAATGCCACCCATGCAGGGAATGCAACAAATGCCGATGTATCAAATGCCGCTAATGTATGGACCACAACAGCAACAAAAACCTCAACAGATGCAGAATGCACAAAACATGAACCAACAAACGCAGAATTTAACAAACATAACGGGACAACGCAACCATCAAGATCAGCCCAATCAATAATCACAAAAAGATGCGTCACAAACAAAAGTAATGACGATATCGATCAAAGAACCATTAACATCTACCCCACCTACAATAGGGGAATTGAGAAGTCGGCTAAAGAAGTAGAAGCCACTGTCATCAATCTGCATATACCACAAGGTACCATGAAACCATGGCTCACATTCATGGTAGACAGTGGAGCAGCCATAACACACCACACGTTAACAAAACAAAAGCAAGACCAATGGGCATACTCACAGAAATAGAAACCAACCAAACAAACCATACCCAAAAACTAGAATTTTCTGAACCTCCAGAAACCACAAACCAAATAGTGGTACCGAACCTTCAAGCACCAATGCCACCAACCAACGTACAATCCATGAACAAAAACGGCACAACAACACAAAATGAAGAATATGACACAACAACAGAAATAAACCCAAAAGCTACAAAAACTGCAATTGCATCAGTACGACATTGTCTAACTTACAAGAGAGACAACATCGTACATTTCATGTCACGAGACTGCGAAAACGCATCAGCAATCTCAACACTACTGAGCGAAATAGGAGCCATAAACCTAGAGCACATGAAGTGGAAAAAACCACGAGTGTTCCAAACAATAATCACACCCTTCAAAGGTCACTACATCTTCTCCGTAGTACTCAAAGAAAAATACTACAGCAACAATAACGTAGAAGATCTCAAAAAAGCCCTAACCAATCTAAAATCAACACTCATGCAACAACGCGTCAACAGCTTCAGAATCTCAAGACGAGGTGATCTAACGGACAACTTCGAACCAGGACTCGTCTGTGAAAAACTTAAAGAAACATTTAACAACACCCCAATCTCAATAACAGTATGCTATGGAAAAATTGAACAACCACCAGAAGAAGACAGGACAAGAATCATAAAACTACTACATAACAGTCTAGCAGGAGGACACAAAGGCATCAATCAAACATATCAAAAGATAAGAGAAAGATATCACTGGCCAGGAATGAGAAACGACGTATTAGATCACATACGCAAATGTCAAGAATAAAAAATAGAAAGATTTCAAATCAGAAACCCAATGATAATAACAGACACCCCAATTGAAGCATTTGATAGAGTGTCAATCGACACAGTAGGCAAACTCAGAAAGACCCCAAGAGGTAACCAACACCTCCTAACTATACAATGCAATTTAACCAAATTTTTACTAGCAATACCCATCAAAAATCTGAATGCCATAACCATCGCCGACGCGTTAGCTAAAAATCTAATTTGCCAATTCGGTGCACCTCGAGCAATTCTGTCAGACAGAGGAACATCCTTTTTATCTGAAATAGTTGGCACCCTACTAAAACTATTTAAAATCAACCACCTAAAAACCTCGGGCTATAGACCACAAACAAACGGTTCACTCGAAAGAAGCCACGCACCCTTGATGGAATTTGTGCGTATGTATTCCAGCAAATACGACGACTGGGATAATCTAGCTCCCTTTGCCACATTCACGTATAACACCAGCGTCCACACAGCAACTAACTTCACCCACTTCGAACTAGTTTACGGCAAAACAGCACGTTTTCCCATAAAAATACCCGCGGACGAAAAACTACGAACGTACAACGACTACACACGCGACTTACTCTTACGACTTAACGAAATGAAAATCTTAGCAGGAGAAAAACAAATCATAGAAAAAATGAAAACCAAAGCTCGATATGACAAGAAAGGCAAAACTTTCAAAGGCAAAATTGGCGATTATGCCAGACTCATCAAAGAACCGAGAACAAACAAATACCAACCATACAGAAACAAACCTCTAAAAATAATTGAATTCGTAGGTAGAAAAAACGTAATACTTGAAGACGATAATGGACAAAGAACACGTAAACACATCGACAAACTCAAACTAGCTTATATCAACTCAGATTCAGAAAATTCAAAATGAGAAACCTAACAAACATGACAATTACAGGATGATTCGACTGATAATTATCTCAGTCATCACGTTACATGCAAGAGGCAACACACAACAAACTCACCAACTAGAGACCCTGAACTCAAATCCAGGAATTTATTTCGAAAAAATGGACATAATCCGCATCCAAAGAGCGGATTGGAAAATTAACATAATAATACAAATGGACCGATTTCTAAAAAACAACGCACCAATAGAACAATACCAAACACTAATGGAGCAATGCACCAAAGCAGTCGACCAAACGAGATGTCAAGCCGCCCTGGACTCAGACATAATCACATTAAAAACAGAAATGCTAAATGCAGTAAGAAATAACATCAAAGAAACGATGAACAGCATAGTACACACAGAGTACCCCACCATCAAAGACCCCAACAGCATCAGAACCAAAAGACTAGCACCACTCGGCATAATAGGAACAGTCAGCAAAAGTCTGTTTGGACTAGCCACCACTGATGACATAAATGAAGTCAACACCAACATTGACCAATTGTTCCAGGACCAAACAAAAGTAATACACCTCATTGAAAAAAACACCCACATAATCTCGACCAAATTTGAAGAACTAACCAACATAACAGAAAAACATGAAATGATGCTACAAGCATACCAAAAATCACTAACATTAACGATTCAAACCTTGTCAAAAGAAAACGAACACATCAAGTACTTAATATACACATCGGCCTATTTAAGAAGACTAACAGCCCACATGGACCACCTCATAACCAATAATGAGAAATTACTACAAATTATAAAAGATTTAAAACAAGCCAAAATACACCCCGACCTAATCGATGCAGACACGTTACAACAAATAACAACAGACATCAAAAGAGTTACCAACGACTTAGACCTACCAACCCCTTCAGAACACATCAGAACAGAAGAAATAATCAAAATAGCTAAAGTAGATGCCATACATCAAGACGGGAAAACAATAGCAATATTGCATATAACGCTCGTCGACAGAACCCAATATCAATTATACAAAATGCATGGCATCCCAATACCACAAAATACTAACAATAATTCACTAGGATCAGCATACATAAAACCTACACACACCTACATAGCAATAAGCAAAGACCAAGAAAAATTCACAAAATTCAATGAAATGGAGAAAAGCAAATGTATATCAACACACTATGCAGATATATGCCCAGTATTGGCAGCATTTCAAGACATACCCGCGCCACAAGACTGTGAACTAACACTACTCTTGACACCCAATACGAAATCCTTAAACTACTGTAACATCAAATACATCAACAACATACAAACCCACTGGACCTATTTACCATACACCAAATCATGGTTATATTCAACCACCACAGACCAACTGCGAATTTCATGCTCAAAAATAGAACCCACAAGCATCCGCCTAGAAGGCACAGGAATAATAGCAATCTCACCGCAATGCACAGCAAAAACACTAGAAACAACTATTTACGGAGAATATATACGATCAACAGAAATAACCCACATCTATAAACCAAACATAGAACTAAACATCTTCGACATCTACCCAGAATTAAATCATGACAACCAAATAACAGATTTAATACCACTATTAGAAACACCCACCAACCAAAAAGTCCAACAAAGCAAATACAATAACAAACCCTTTAAAGAGATATTAACCGAACTAAAACATATAGCACAACACAAAAAACACATCAACACAACCAGTAATTTCATATACGGCGGAATTTCACTACAATCCCTAATACTAATAATATTACTGATAATAATAATCAAAAATAAATGTAAATTCACACTAAAATGCCAAAAACCAAGTAGAAACAACAAGAATAAAAAACCCAGACAAAATTACTTCAAAACAGAAAACACAGATTTTACAGAACTACACCAAACGGACACCCCAAACCAACCATCACACAGCAAAACACTACACACAAAACCAGAACAAAAATTAACACTACCCACCCAAATAGCAGAGGCAGCATACTAACCCCTCCGCATACTAATAAATCAAATTAATAACGAATTGTTTTGCACACACTAGCAATCAACAAAGGAAAACATGGATCCAAACACATCAATCTCCATCTTACCAAAACCACCACACCCATATGGATGGTCATAAAACAATTTGAAATGGTCGGCAATCCTCAAGCAATAGAAATAGAAGACCATCGCACGGACCCCACAAGCAGAAAAATCTCATTGCAATTCAAAACAAAGAAAGAAACCATTGAAGCAAACCACCTAAAGTCAGTTCTTATAAAGACCAAAATTTTACAAGAACTCACTGCAAAGTTAAAGAAAAACCAACCAACAACACCAAGAAGGAACTTAAACACCAACCATAAACCAACAGCGTCATCAACGATCCGATCAGAAGTACATGTCGTAACCAATAACGACAACAAACCAACAAGATTATTTTGCCTCCTACCATGGGACGGCAAAGACAAAGAGAAAGATGAAATGTTCTTCAGACATTTCGTACAATTTGGCGAATTAGTGTACTACAACACAATCAGAGACAAAAAAGGGAGACTCTGCTACGGCTATGTAGAATATTTTCACCCGCACAATGCAGAAAAAGCGAGAAACGCAAGTGACCCAATCTACAAAGCCACTTTCGCTGAACCAAGGAAAAACCCGAGAATTACACACAACATCATGGAAACCAAATTCCATGCACCATGCGCCAGAAGTATCAACAAAAACATTTACACACTACACGAACAAACGTGCCCAAAACAACGGGCCTGGACCACCGACAACCAACAAAAATCAGGTCAAGCCAACACATTGACGAACATTGGTCAAGCCAAAACAACACACCAAACATACCACACCACCAACAAAAATGGACGCACTCTATACCATACAAAACCTCCGCTATACGACCAAATGACAGACCTAACCCAAAATACGTTGAAGACACCATAGAAATAGGATTAGACAGCAACACACAACATTTCTTAGAAATATCAGAAAATAGGAACATAGACAGTGATGACATGAGCATAGAATAGACCACACCAGCAAATCGCTTTAATAAACATATGCAAACCAAATAGCATAATCTAAACCAACAAAACCCCATGACATAATAATAGACCAAAATATTATTTTTCTTTCAGATGGACAAAATCGGCAAACAATTCTTCCTGATGGACTTCTCTGAGGAAGAGGCCACCCGCGACGAACTCATACCATTACGACGCTCGCGCGTAACGGAGATGAGATACAGCGGCAACAATACGGTGGAAGTCCACTTCCAGGGCGATGGAAGGATGGTTCTTGACCGTCTCGAGATAATTGGCGACCTCAAAATCCTCGACCGCCAGGACAACAAGGTCACCGTGCAGTACAGGGACCAACGCTGCACCGCATCAGCATTACAACTGCTCTACACTCCGGACCAGCCAATGCAAATCGAGATAGTCCCAGAACCGAAAAACTCCACCGCCGTGACCGCCAAACCAGCAAAGGACCCAGTGACCACTCCTCAAACAGAAGAGTCCAGGGACCCACCAAGCATTCTCCGTATTATACCCACGGACACAAAAATGGAGGTGATATTCACCGGCAGCCGAGCTCAAATCGAGCAACACTTTAGGGCCATTGGGCAGTGCAACATTGCCCACAAAACCAACAGCAAAACGGGTCATCAAAAGCTGACCATACACTATGACGCAAAAGCGCATTTGGAGATAGCGCTCTACATACACGCAGTGTATGTAGAAAAACCCGCACCAAATGCGCAGGAGCAGGGCAAGCCAGCCAACACCGCAGCACCGTCAGACGACACGGAAGGGCTCCGCTTTTGTGTCCCGGTCCCAATGACGGAAGCGATGGAGACCACCATCCATGGAATTCACTTCATGGAATTTGGACCACTGGACCATATCTATTTTTACGAACTGCCTGGATTCGACCCCGCCAAACACCTCTACAAAAAGTACTTGGCGTTTATCCAGTACTTCGTGGCAGAGGACGCCAAAAGGGCGATGGAAAAATGTAGCTCCCGCTACAAGACCCCACGCTGGTGTGTCCCTAAAAAACTGGCAACGGACCAAAAACCGTATCGAAAAATGCACCAAGTGTGCAAACGACTGCTTGACACACGGCAGGAGAAAGACCACTACCGGGTCTGCCTCCTGCAAAATGGTCATGTGCTCGTACGTCACGAGTGCGGCATGACCTTGCCTTACAGGGACATGCTTACCCACGCGGAGTCTTGTAAGGAGCCTACCACCAGCAAACAGCAAACAATCGCAACGCACCCCACTCATCGACCAGCCAAGCAGGACACCAGTACCAGCTCAGACTCAACCAGCTCGACGTCTGATCTTATAGATCTGGACATGAGTGCGGAGGAAGTGGCCGCCACAATGCTCCAGAGCAAACTGGAGGAAGCGGAGAAATCCACGGCCCGCCTCAGAAGACCACACGCGTCCACGGTCCAACAACTGCACCCCTTGGACACGACCATCCCACCGCTGGACATAGACCACAGCACTGATGAAGAACAAACCGCTGCCATGACCCTCATTAACGCGGAAACCCAGGCAATCAAAGATACCGACGTCCAAATGATCGACGAGGCCCAGCTCACAGAGATTTTTGAAACGATGTCGCTAATGAGCCTGGAGCTAGATTAGGGACACACGTATCAAGGACCCAGGGACCAAAAAAGCATCCCATTATCATTCACATTATTATTCAAATACATTTTTTTTTTAAATAAAGATATCTAAATCAGAGTTAAATATAACCAAAATTATTTAACCACCCATCACCATCCACAGGACCCGTAAACCAGTAGCAGCAACGCAGCCATCACACTAGCAGTGTCAACCACCACACGCATTCGTCACATGTGTCATGTTTCTATATATCACAAGTTCACCGGGACGGCGAACGTTCCCAACGAGGGGAGGATGTCATGTGACGACTTTTCTGCGGCTTGGCTCGACAAAATAATTAATAAATTACTTGTCGGGCCAAGACCCCGGACGATCACCACAGCTAAGATAGGCGCAGAATTCAAGGACACAAAAGTATCCTGTGTCAAGAATTCTGCGATTGTCAGCAGCCTCCCCGCCGTCGGCAGCGTTCGACACGTGCATCGCTGACGCTGCACTCTCTCGGCTACGTTGTCGTCAAGGCCTATACTTTACTATTTAGATTTTTCATTAGATTTTTCTAGTAGTAAAAAACTAGTTTTGTTGTGTTATATTGGTGATTGTGACTCGTTGAGTAAATAAACCATTGGATTAAAACTAAAAAGACCCGTAGTCTACGGATTCTCTGAGTCCACGTTTTCTTGGCCGCTGGTCTGATCCACGATTCTTAGTCCCCTCTCGAGTCCATTGTCCACCAGCATTTTATTCGTCTTGGCAGAGCCATTGCTGGCCAGCAGAGAACGAGATCAACGAAAGGTAAGAAATTTAAATAAATATAATATTCAAGATATCAGCAAAGACGTGAAGCAGTAGGGGTGGCGTGTCGTGCGAACGACGCGCGCGGAGGCGGAATTTGTCTCCGCATCGCTTACTCGCGCTAGATTCAGCGCATTAACCTTATATTAGTATTAGATTTAAGTCAAGTACGGAGGGATTAAAATCACCCCCCCCCCCCCGTAACAATATTCAAGATTTATGATTTATGATTATTAAATTTAGAATCAAGTGGTTTAAAGTGTGCGTATTGTAAATACAATAAAATTCATAACTTAAGAAAGTTTTTATAGAACTTCTACTGGGAAGTTACGCAACTGTCATATTATAAAGGGAAGGAATTCCTGTGAGAAGCCAGTGATGTGAAAAATGTTTTTTCAAGATTTACAATTATTATATAAGTTAAGAAGACAAGTGGTGTAGAAGTTTTTCCCAATTTTGAGAGAGCAAGTATACTAAGTTTCCAGATGTAACGAGACTTTTCTCAAGGGAAAAGTATGTTTTGTTTTGTATAAGGTAACGAGAACTTGTGAAGGCATACAACTATCAGGTTATACAAGAAAAGAATTTTCTTGTGACGTGACAAGCTAGTGAAAATGTCGTATTTTCATCGTTGAAGTATCGTTGAAAGTTTTTACAGAATTTCTATTGGGAGGTTATACAACTGTCATATTATAAAGGGAAGGAATTCCTGTGAGAAGCTAGTGATGTGAAAAATGTTTTTTCAAGATTTATAATTATTATATAAGTTAAGGGGTTATGCCTGAGTTAAAATTCAAAAAAATCAATTTTTTTTTATTTGATTTTTTAATAGCAAATTTACTGTAGAATATACTGTTGAGACTCCTTTTGCCCGAAAAAATTTCGTTACAAAATTATAGGCAAAATACTAAAAATATATAATTTGTCAAAATTAAGTATTTTTCATATTTTATTCTATAGCGCTTTTGTTTATTCAAAGCCATTACATTTTTATAGAAAATTTAACGTTAAATGTGCATACAAACTCCTTTTGATAAAAGACAGTTTTATTAAAAATAACACAAATTATTTATTTATGAATTATTGCATATAGTAAATAGCTCATTCTGATAAAAGCATAGATTTTTTTATTGTGAATGTTAAAAATAAAATAAATTTATCTGTTTCATTAATTTAATCTTTTCAATAAAATAATAAGCATGCGTGCAAACTAAAATATTTTTATAAATTACCACCTAAAAACATGGTACCATACAGCATATGGAAAAGCCAATCACTGTTTTACCAACCTAGTTAAGTTTGCTATCAGACAGCTCTTTCGTCTGCTTGATCTGCAGTCTAGTGCAAGCTTGATGTTGTGAATTTTGATCTGAAGTGAAAACTTCTGAGTGTCAGTGGTGTTTAAATTTAGATAAGTATTTTGGACTCTAAATAACACATTATTTGTGAAGAACTTGTTCTTTGTGAGTGTGTTCTTTATTTTTAGGTATATAAGCTGTCAATGGCATGTGAACGATAAGGTACTTCTGCGTTCGATGCAAGGTTAGATGTTGTGGAAGTTGGCTGTAACTATTAACAATCCTAGAAATTCATGGGTAAGCATACCAACAATTATATTCATATGAAACATACTGACTGTGAATGCGTATAAAAATTTATATTTCAATTTCAGCTTTTGATACTAGTATATCAATATGTGTGCCACCTGGGTTTTAATATATCCCTGAATACAGGGATATTTTATGCCAAAACACAAAAAAATATGCCAAGCAGTTTCTGTAAGTACTACCCGATAAATGGAAATAAGTTTCATGTGTAAACTTTAAATGCAGTTTTCTCAAGTTTTGAATTTTTGTGATTTTAGGTCAGTTGCCGCAGGATTTCTCAACAACTATGGGACCGATCAAGCTGAAATTTTTTAGAGAACTCCAGGAAGCCCTTCTTCACTGCTTGAAAGGAGGGAAATTGGCTAAGGTAACTTTAAAGAATGTTACGCATGTGAACATATGCATAATTCACTATAATTATGAATATTATGACCTTATGTGTTTCTAAATATTTAAAATTTTTATGTTTCAGTAATCCCTTCCGTTCAAGCTGAGGAGAAAGACATTTAGAAGATTGTCCATCCAGTTTGGTCTATATTCATCACCCGGATGCTGAGAATTCATACGGCAAAGGGAAAAATCTGATCAAATTTAATACTTCACACATGGAATTGTTTGTATAGTAAGTATAGATATATAATTGTTTAAAAATATGTAAAATTACAATTAATATGTATACTTTAAGTAGAAAAAAGAATTTTTTTAATATTACTTATAAATAATTTTTTTTTGCCTAATAACTAATAATTTGTTTTTTTCAGGTTTAACTCAGGCATAACCCCTTAAGAAGCCGTCCTGTCCTATTATAGATAATCGATGAACTACTAAATGTCAGTGTAATTAGCAATATCATAAAATGTTTAATATAGTTAATTTATCGTCTTATTATCCTATAATCGGTACTACTCAAAACATTATATTAAAATGTGAGAACGATGGCCTCAAATAATAATAATTGGAATTCTATGTTTTAATTAAGTAAAGATTTAAAACTAAAGGCTATAAACCACATAAATATGAGTTTAAAATTTTTAAGCATGGTATATTTTCCAACTTGACTCATAGAAATTTATTTTATAACATTTTTTTATAATGCAATAATACTTACAATTATTTTTAATCAACTTCCTGTAATCTTCCGATAATAACAGAGTTTTGTACAACATAAATACAAAATAACAAATATTGAGCCTAGAAAGATTGCACGATTAAGAATGAATTCTTCAAAAATTGGTCAAGGACAGTAATAAATACATATAGAATGAAAAATGGATTCAGAGATTTTTTAACGGTGTTTCATTAACAAGTTAATTTGGTTAACCTTGCATAATTTGAAGATGGTATACATCGTTATCTATGATAGGACGGGGCGGCAAGTTTTTCCGTCAAAAAATTGCGTTCTACATGATAGAATTTGTTCCTGTTTTTTTTAAATGTATGTAAATCAACAGAATTTAAATCTCATATATAATTGTATATAATCGTCCTGGACATAGATTTTGAATGAAATAAGGATAGCAATACATTTACTGAATTACTAAGTAGAGTAGATTGTACATCCGCTCGTAGCTTCCATAAATAAAAGAAAAAGTTTTCATGATGCGAAACAATCTTGTTAAATTACATAATAATTTTAGACAAACATGATATTACTACATATTATGGGCACATTTGTCATGTGATAATGTCATGTAAGAACATCATACCATTCTATTACATGTACTGCAGGGTTAAATAGAAACTTTGAACAATAATATATTGGCGCTATGTTCTGCGCATGTTTGTGACCCATCACGCAACGCCCAATTTACCAGAAGAATGGTTGCCTAATCTCCCACGGTAAATACGGCGTCATCGTGATCGGTCACCAAACGTCAGCTAGAATGCCCAGAAAATGGCAGCAGTCGCAATTATTGAAAGTTTTAATTGTACCCGACTGTACCTTTTCACATACTGCAATTTGGTCAAGTGTTTATATAAATACATATATATTTATAATCCTCCCCCTTTTAAACGCTTATTTATTTATTTCAAATCGATTGCTTTTTATAAAAGAACTTGCCAATTTATTTATTGATATCATAACTTTCTTTTGGTAAAATTGGAATTGAAATTTATGTAAAATCGAAGGTATAGGAGAAGTAACACTAAAGCAATAGTAGTCTGACCAACAATTTTCTTAACCAGCGTCTAACCCAAATATAATCCAAAGATCTCTCTGAGGATGACATCTGGCGAGTTATTTTTCCAAAAAAGCTTCAATATGAAAGCTTATGTCTGCTGAATCAAAAAAAAATGCATTAAGTGAAAATAGGTTAAAAAATTAAATTTACAACTTTTGAAGAATTTTTATAATTGAAACTTAAAGTATGGAAAATTTTTAGGGAAAATGATTTAATATACTTTCAGTTAATGTATTTTTAATAATGATCTTAAAAAATATCTTAAAAAATATCTAAAAATAAACTTACAAATGCTGCACCTCATCCATGTAGTCAAAGAGCAGAAATAAATACTAGAAGCTAGAAGGTTTTGTCCAGACGTGATGAATGAAAAGTAGGTCAGAGAACAGCTGATCAGCTGTTGGACTAGCAGCAGACTAAACTATAACCAGAGTTGAGTAGAGATACTCGTCATGGCATGGTTGTGTACAAAAAAAATCTGAAAACTGTCAGTTCTGCCCTGACCAAATTTTCATTGGATTTTGTGATGTGTCTGTGTTGATAAAAAGTGATGTTAATTTTGTAGTGAGTGCTCGTTTCAGTTTATGGTTAGGAGTGGGTGATTGTATATTTGTGTGTGTGTTTGGGAAATTAGTATGCCTCAACTGAGTAGGAATCATCATCTGGATTATTCCTATTCCTCTTAGCTTTTCGGGATTCTAGTGTTGATTCCATTGCTCTCTTGTCTGACCAGAAAAGACGTTGCTTATCTGCACTCTTGGCCCAGTCTACTGCAGAAGATCCCGGATGAACTATAAAACTCTTCATCACCTCAAGTATTCCTGCCTTGCCATCATTGAAGGAAGCAACTGCGATGAAAATTCCAATCTCCAAGACTGTGAGGCCACTAAAACTTTCCTTGGGGATGAGTTTCCAGATGGACTGGTTGAAGCTTTCGTTGCTGTTCTGGGTGAAGCATCCAACGCATCTCTCCAGAAGCTCTGCTTGGGTCAAGTCTTCGTAAATTGGCTTGATTGCTTCCATGATTGGCACAGGAATACTATCTTGATGGTGAAAATTTTTTAATTTCTTCTTGGCATTGGAAACTTGCCATTTACACCAACTGTCTGATTTTGGTGGACAAAGGTGGTGTCTTCGCTCTTTATCTGTTGATGATTTGTGATAAAATGTCGCCCAGATGGCATTGGACATTTCATCAATAGAATGGTGATGGCCTCGGATAGCATTGCCATAATATTCTGTTAGTTTGTTAATCCTTTGTCAGACGGTTCTTTCCTCCGGGCCCTAGCCGCAGATATGAATGAGAGCGAGCGAGAGAGAGAATGAGAGGAGGGAGTGAGAGTGCCTGAGGGGAGGGTGCGACCCCCGCGTCAGCAGTCTTCAGGGAGACCTGGCTGCGTGACGTCGCAGCCCTGCCCTGTGTGTTCGTAGAGAGTGCCAGAGCGATCCAGTTCTATTCGTTATTATATCAATTGCAATATTCTTCAATACATCTACATGTTTTTATTCAGTGTGTTTAATATAACTGCCAGAGTTATTATTTCTGCGCCTACCCATTACCCAGATCCCACAGTACTAAAGCTGATATCATTTTACCAACAACTAATTTAAAGCAGTGATGGAAAACCAACACTCAAGAGCCGATTCAGTGATATCTAGAAGAGTTTCAGGAAAGAGACACAGGATGGACACTGCGTGAAATTTAAAATTTAAACATACATATTTACTTACCAAAGATTTACCAAAATTTATAAAGCAAAAAAAGCATGCGTCTATGTAAAGAATTTCGACAAAAGATTTTTGTATATATGATGGAGTTAGGGATGGCCCAGTGGTCTCTTGCGAGATGTCATCTCGAGATGGGGTCCACATGATTGCATGCTGCACGATATTTTCTACAGAAATAAGATATTTCCACAAAAGATTTTTGTGTACATGATGGAGTTATGGATGGCCCAGGGGCTTCTTATGAGATTTCATCTCGAGATGGGGTCCTCAGTAATCGCGATGCAGCAAGAGATTTTGGATAAAAATTACATATCTCGAAAAAAAGTTTTTTTCTCTTGTATATATGTAGAGTTAGGGATGGTCCAGGGGTCTTTGGCGAGACGTCACCTTGAGATGCGGTCCAGATAGATGGTGTAAGATTTTTTCTATCGATATAAAATATCTCGAAAAAAGTTTCTTTTTACGTGTGTGATAGAGTTAAGAGATGGTGCAGGGGTTTCTTGCGAAATGTTATCACGAGATTTGATCCAGATGATCGGATGCTGCGAGCTATTTTCAACAAAAATAAGTTATATCGAAAAAAGTTTTTTTTCCGTGTATATATGATGGTGTTAGGGGGTATAGTTCAGGGGTCTCTTGCGAGATGTCATCTCGAGATGGGGTTCATTTTCGAATAGATATTTTCGAAAAAAGTATTCATGGAGTTAGGGGTCATCAATCTTAAAATGCTAGAATCCTGGGCATTCCGTTGCTCATCCAGAATACAAGGCTTATGTATTACTAACGCTACTATCAATTAACTCATTCACGCTCATGCAGATTATATGGCATACATGACAAAGTCAGATATAAGGTAACGAATAAATCAATGGTGGGACCTTACAACCCCTTAACTTAATTTAATCCACATAACGATGTTATCAAAAAATCTAAAAAATTCAAAAAATCAGTATTACGAAATTTCCTATATTTCCTATATATTATGCACCAATATTATAACGAATAAATTATTGATAGTTACGATAATTACAATATTACCTTACCAAGTTTGATTTGCATCTAAATGCTCGTTGGTATCGTGTTCGCATTCTTCGGGGACAACATGAGCACAAAATACTCGTAAAGGCTCTGGAATAAAAATTTGTATGAACATCAAAATTATTAAATTAATAAGATGACATAATGTTATCTGTATATCCCTATGTTTCTACATACTATCAATTTGTAAGGACAATTTTGTATTATGTCGAAATTATGATACGATATAAATACCCAATATCATAAAATTTGTATATCATTGGAAGTCTTTTAAGGTAAGAGTATCTATTTTAGTGTAAATGTACTCAGACGATAATTAATTATTTATTATAATTATCGAATACTAACGGTATTTATGATTTTACTTTTTAACTAATAAAGGTGTTTTCCCCTTAAGAGGCCTGGGTTAGCCGCTGAAAAAAACGCGAAAATGAGTATGAAAAATGTTTCAGATAATAAAAATATTCCTTAGGACCTTGATCAACTGAGTTTGACAGAAGATGCAGAATAAAGCCAAAAACTATAAAATTTTGAATAGAAAATTTATGTTAAAAATACTATATTACTGCTGTAAAAGTGTCATTTTATTGTCTGGAAGATTCATTTTTATTATAATACTAGGGGGGATACCCCATCTTACTCGCTTCGCTCGTTAAGCCCCCAATTTTCATGGACGTTACTGCACAGGTTACTGCAGAGATTTCTGCATTGTAATTGCTTCTGCAGATAATTTGGATCTCCTACAGAGATCTCTGCATAATTATCTGCACATTATTTTGATAAGGGAAGTGGCTAATATCTGCAGTGTAAATTGATTTTACAACAACTACGATAAATTGAAGTATTCTGCAGTATGCTATATCGCTTACATATATAATAAAATAATTTGACCGTTGCCCGTAAATGTACCGCCGAAGCCGCTATGAAAAATATCATACACCATAATTATTAAAAGTTAAGTAATTCAAGATGTTGAAATTTTTAATATTTACAATCAATTATTAGACATTAAACTATATTATAATATACAATTTCTTCTTATAAGTAATTGCATATTATAATATAATCTAATAAGTAATTCTTCTTATATTAAAAGCATATTGAACTGTATTTAAGTACAAATTTCGAACTTGAGCATTAGTTGGTGTTGTGAAATACTCTTAATATAATGTTTGAACCACAAAAAAAATCTTAGGAGATGGCCATTGCCTATTTCGTTGTTTTTGTTATTTTTTTACTGAAGAAAATCATATCAAAATTAGGGCCAAAATTGTAAAATATGTTTATGAAAATTTGAACTATTTTGAACTATTTATTGTAGGCGATGAATCCTACACATATAAAATTACGAATAAAAATACTTATGAGTTATACATGTCAATGAATGATACATATAGCGGTGAAGTAGAAATCATAGCATTCGTTCATATATATTCGGTTTGCGTTTGAGTGTCGAAGGCAAACTTCATAAATCCCTTTTATTACAGATCAGATAATGTAAGTAACAATGAAAATGATTTGAATTTAGTTTTATCTAGTTCCATAGACGCAGGACATTATGATATTCAAAGTTACTGAAATTTTAATTTCTGGGATACTTATAATAAAAGGTCTTACAAAAATTATTATGATAAAAATTGCGGTTTCATAAAACCAAACTTAAATACAAAACGAACTTAATAAATCAAATTCCACTTTTATAGAAAAGAAAAGAGATTTAGTTGATAAAATGAATGACGATAGATCGACGCAAAAAAACGACGCAAGGACACGGTTGATGTAGTTAAAAATATGACTGAAATTAAATTAGGAAAGAAAAGGTATAAGGATGTGTAACGTCGCCGTGTATTTCTAAAAATTTTCTTTTCCTCTCACGCTCACTTCTCTCAGTTTCACGATAACTGCTCGACCCTAGGAGAGATTATAATATTTGCACAGCTGCATCGCCGTAATGTTTCTAGAAACTCATAGCCACGGAGATGTATTTGTCCGTTCTCTATTTGATAATATAATGTAGTAAATAATATAATAGATCCGGAAAGAGATAGGAGCCGAGCGGTCTCGGAAGGCCCAGCGCGCTAATAAGTTTTAAATTACCCTAGCTAGAATCGCCGCTGTGTCTGCGGAGATAGCATCTCCGCCCATCCACCTCCGAAAATGTGTATACCCGAGTATTTACCCTTCGATATAAGAAAAGCGTACTGCACGCCTATTTACACTAGATATAAGAAATGCGTATATCTATAACTATTTACTCTAGATAAAAAAAAAAGCGTACTGCACCGAGACCTTCCGAAAAACAAGTCGTAAATTCACACGGCTGTTATACAATACTATATCTCCGAAACGAAACTGCATCCCCGCGTGGGATTTCCTAATAGCTATATACCGGCTACAATTATGAATTTCTTAAAATTTCATAAATTATTTCCTTAAAATTATTTCCACCTCAAAAATATATATACATACGCTGCAAATATTCTTACCTTTTTATACTTAGTTTAAAAATCGTTTTATGCATTACTAATAATTTTAAATCATTTTCTATTCAAATATAGAAGTTTTACTTACTTTCTTTATTTTCATTCCATGTATCTTTTAAAAAAAGTATCGCTAAGAATCTTAAATAAAACAAACAATCTATAGAAATGCGAAATCGAGAGCAAAAAGGGGAGAAAGAGCGGAGAATTGCATAAGTACGAGAAAATCGTACTTGACGAGCCCTCTCTTCAAGAGAGCTCGAACTAATTTTCCCTCTCTTCCCCGCTTCTCACTCTCTCCCGAAATAGGAGGGCCTAATGCCCGGCGATAAGCCGCCACGGCGAGATTGGAGAATTTGAGAGGGCTGGATTTTCCGGAACTTCCCGATTCCGGCAGGAGCATTCCGGCATAAAATTTTGTAATATACATTTCATTTCGAGCACTCTTGGACCGTTAAAAAAAAACACTTTTATTTTTGCACTTTTTCCAAATCCTGTATTTCACGAGCACTTTATTTTTTAAAAAAATACATATTTTTAAACTGAACTTTTGTGAAGTGTATATTATTTATTTCGGTTTATTTCACACCGATTTCCTGTGCTAATTTCCTGTGCATCAAAAGGTCGGGCAGACCAAGAGACCAAGAGAGAGAGAGAGAGAGAGAGAGAGAGAGAGTAAAGGATTCTTCCCAGTTCGACGACCAATTTTTCAAGAAAAGTAAGTAAAAATTTCAATCATATTTCACACCTTCTTATTTATGAGCAACTTGCTCATCGTGACCTTCACTTCCCCGTTTTGAGTAGAAACCAGTGCCGGTGGCTTATAAATTTTCGGAGAATTACCTCGTTTAAAAACATTTTAATGAAAGTAGATGCTGAATAAGGAAATTCTGGTCCCGTACCGTTTTTTTCCTTATAAACAGTTCTACAAAAATTAGATTCATTCCGCGTCTCGGTAAATTACTAATAAAAATTAAAACAGTTGAGAATACTTCTGGCATTTAGCCGTTTGGTTCTCTCTGCTTTAATTTAAATAAAACCCACTAGTTTGTCTGTTGTTTCGCGCTTTTTCAAAAATAATAATAAATTCTCCGATAGAAAAAAATATTCTTTTCCTCGTAGAATTAAGTTAAAAAAACAATCCCAAATCAAACTTTACTTCGCGTTTCACCAGCCCCAGGCTATTATCTGTCACTCAGATAGGCCTAAAAGTGGTGAAGGAAAGGGACAAAGTTCCTTTTCCAACAAATTATTTTAACCCGTCGGAAATCCCGAGTTTCCGACATAATAGATGTAATTAAAAATATGTCTGAAGTGAGATTAGAAAAGAAAAGACGCAAGGACGTAACTAAGAATATGAATGAAATCAGATTAGGAATGAAAAGATATAAGGATGCAGTTCAAATTAAGTCTCAAGTAAGATTAGAAAAGAAAAGATGTAAGGACGTAGCTGAGAATATGACTGAAATTAGATTAGAAAAGAAAAGATGCAAGGACATAGCTGAGAATATGAATGAAGTCAGATGTGGAGAATATCACTGAAGACAAATCTGGAAATAATAGAGTATTGGTTAAAAATTAGATTTAGATTACAGATTAGAATGGCGTCCCCTCAATGGCAGAATTTTCTGTCGGCTCTCTAAATCTAAAACAGCGAAAAATTTACTGTTTCTCATAGCTAAATATTATTAATAATTGTTTAATGAATCTGTCGATCTCTCCAAGGTAAAGTGTGTAGGAAAAAGGTGAAAAATAAATTTACACCATTTTTTCCTTATTCAGCGTTTCGGTGAACATTGTCACCTTCTTCAGAAAACTGTCGATTTCATTTATTATTGTAAATGAGTACATACATTTTAAATATTAACAAAATGAACAAAAATGTTTTCCTTACAAGTAGAGACACATAACGACGAATACTAGATGTTATTCTTCCCCAGCTAGTGTTAGGCGGGGGAAGGAGGAGCGAATATTGCCAAAAACAGTCAATGTTGTTATTACGGCTCTTTTGCCTATTGTCTCAATAATGAGAAGACAATAGCTGTATCCGGCGCTTTTATATTAGCAAGGAGTCTCGCGACTTTTTGACCGGTGTGTTTATGTATGACGTTACAATTTTCGTTCGCTCGCAGATGTATACATTAAAATTGTCCCCGATCCGATTTACTTTTCAAACGGTATATTAACTGTGTGTACACGTTATTGAGTTTTTGCGTGTCTTCCATTTTATTTATGCCATTATCTTGCATTTGAATGTGTAACATTTCAGATACAATTCTTTTATTTAGGTTACATTCTTTATCTTTTATATTTATTTTATCAAAGTTGAAATTGTGGTTAAATTTACTATGGTGCTCACTAATAACATTGTTTTTTGATTTTTTGTGTTCTTCAATACGTGTACACACACTTCTCTTCGTTTGTCCTACGTACGTAGCTGTACTGTCATTGCAACGCAACTTATACACAACATTCTTCTCCAACTGTTTTTCTTTTTTATCTTTCCCTTTAACTATGATATTACACATACGATTGTGTATTTTTGGAACAGTTGTGATATTATTGTTTTAAAGAATGTTGCATTTGTTCATAAAACCCTTTAACATAAGGTATCGCAACAATGTTTCTGAAGTTTTTGTCTATATTGTAACGTTGGTTTTGTACATTCTTTATCTTTTATATTTATTTTATCCAGGTGAGCGCAACTGCTCCGACGCTGAAGCAGTGAGTTACCCCCACCAGTTGCCCCAGCGCAAATATCTCTATACATATACTAATGCACGTGAAAACATAATTTACATGTTTAGTCGCTATAAACAATTAATTTTCGCAAAACTAATAACATACGAATGTTTATCGATGCTTAATTAACAATGAATAATGATTTGTTGCTACTGACAAGCTCCGCGAAACGAATTAATTCGCATACAAATATGCTAGTCGCGAGACTCTAACGCTTCTATTACTATTGTAACAATATTAATAAACAATTTAATATATATGATACGCATAGATCGAAAACTGATAAACTAACGATCATGTACTTTACAAATTTATATGGCAAAAGAGCCTGAGAAAATAATCATCGGCATGTGAAATGCCAATTCCGTACATATTTCAAAAGTTTTTCAATAAAGTGAAATATATCATCTCCACTCCGCGGGCAAGCTTAGCCGTGGATGTCGACTCGATTCTCGCGCGCAGGCTATATGTTTTTTCTTAATCTTACAACGATGTTTTTGGATTTAAAATTAACATATCGCAACCGGATTTTTTGCGTTTTACATAAATATCAAATCAAAGAATCTCATACATGCATTTATTTTGTTGAAATGTCACTTTTAACCCATTAATTAAAACCCATGCTAAGACTGGTTGAGATAGCGAAAAACAAACTGTGCTATCCTTTGCATAAGTGAAAAATAAAATATGCGTATATTTTCTTATGTCATTTTCAATTGTTTATAACAAATTATGTAAACAGATTACAAAAAAATTCATAATTTTCTAAATCTAAATGCGGGAATCGATTCTGGAGGTAAAATCGAGACGAAAACCTGTATAACACTATTTTGTCAGAGTTCAATTTGTTAGTGTGCTGTAGGAATAAACAATTGCATGTTGGAGAGAAAAAGTGACCATGTCAAGTCCGAAGCAAAATCTATCAGGAATAACAAAAAACAAACTATGCTATTCTTTGTATAAGTGAAAAATAAAATATACGTATTTTTTCTTATGTCATTTGCAATTGTTTATAAAAAATTATTTAAACAAATTACAAAAAAATTCATAACTTTCAAAATCTGAATGTGGAAATCGATTTGGGGGTAAAATTGAGACGAAAACCTATATAACACTTCTTTGTCAGAGTTCAATTTGTTAGTGTAATCTAGGAATAAACAATTGTATGTTGGGGAGAAAAAGTGACCATGTCAAGTTCGAAGCAAAATCTATCTGGAATAGCAAAAACCAAACTATGCTATCCTTTTCATAAGTGAAAATAAAATATACGTATTTTTTCTTATGTCATTTGCAATTGTTTATAAAATTCCTAAAGTTGTATTACGATTGTATAAACAAGACATTTTTATAGCTTTACAACATATAAATTGTTTTTCGACCGTTCATCCTGGCATAACCCTTAAGAAACATTTTTTTAAACAATTCAAACATTGATTACGTCGCATTGTACGTCAAAATTGCATATTATCTTCAACTTTAAAGTGCAACTAGTATAACCCTATAAACCAACCCTTAACTCTTTAACCTTATTTCAATTTTAAATCGTAATTTTGTATTTATTTGTATTTGTATTTGTATTTGTATTTGTATGTACATAATTTAAAAAATTATAATTTAATATATCTTAATTACTACGTGTTTTTTCATTGCTACATGATGTAAAAATTACGTGTTCATACCGAAAAAATAAATGTAATTTGATTTGAAAATAAATCATTATTCAGATGCCTTGTTTTAATTTTGGAATAGTAACTTCATGTAAAAGAGCAAATAGGTAATATGACAGGCAAAAAAAAAATATTTTATTTGAATATGTTGGTACTAAATATCACTTAAACATACCACTTAAACATTAATAATAATATAATAAATTATACTTGCAAAAATTTCTTTTCATAAGAAGGCTTTTTTCTGTTATAATTTCAACTATTTGTAATAAAATAGTCACAACGTCCATATCAAACTAATCAGATAAATGAGAACGAATTACGCTAATCAATACAGAAACAGCTCAACTAAATATCAATAATAACTCTAGTATAACTAACTCACTATTAATATCACTTTTTAAAGGAATGTGCATGCCGGAAGAGTTGTTTAACACAACTTATAATAAAATAAAATAAATAAATATGTTTAAAATATTAATTTTATTATATTTTTTAATCTCACAAAATATATCTGAAAGTATAATTTTAAATAAAGGAAACGAAAAAAATACTAAATATTCTTTGGATACATATTTTGTCTCAAGGAATTTATCAAAACACAACTTATGTTTAATTAATTTTCTAAAATCCGTGTTAACTGATAATATGGAAATATTGTTCGTAATATCCACTAAAACATCATCTGAATCAAATAAATTTTTAAAGTATTTGTTAAGTTTTAATAAAACCATATACTTATCGAATCAACCTCATGAATATATTTACAGAAAATATTCAACAAAGACATCAATAGTTGTGGTAGCAGATAGTTTAGAAAGTTTAAAATCATATAATTTTTTTACATTCCACACTTTATGTCAACGTGAATGCACTTTTTATTTAACTATTTTAGTAAATGTTTTCAAAAATCATGAAAGTGTTATAAAATACATTTCATATATTTCAAAAATTTTATGGAAAAATCATATTAATACAATTACATTTATTGCGCGCACTAATCATAATTTACAATTTTGCTTTTATAAAAGCTCTAATTTCAAAAAAAAAGTTATTTGTCAACCAGATGTTCCAATGTTATTACCACAGTGTTGTTCAGAAGAATCATACCAATTATCTGTATTATTAAAGAAAATTCAAGAACCCATGAAGATAAATGACTGTTATATAAGGGTTGGTTTTATTAAAAACAGTCCATTCGCAAGAAATCAAGGCGAGTTATCATATTTAGAAAAAAGTGTTTTGACTACCGTCAGTACAAATGTTGGCTTCAACTATTTTGTAAAAGAAATTAATTGGACTAACTCTCCTGAAATAGTATATACAACAAATTCAAAGTTCTGGACAGACAAGATTTATGATATAATTTTTGGGACCATACCTATGTTACCTGGTTCAGAATACACCATTTCATATGAGGTATATCTTAAATATTTTTCAAATTATATTGGGGTTATGGAAGTAATACATACATTTGGGTAATTCTCTGTGAAATCGATCGATCAAAATTAAAATTTTTTCCAACCATATTAAATTACTTGAAATTGATGAATTTTTTTTCACTTCCCTGAATTTTTTTAGATTTTTTGCATCAATTATTTCTGAGCTATAGGAGGTCTAAGTTGGTAAAATCAGGTTTTTTGTATTTTTCTACTGATATTAAAAAATTAACAGAGCTTCTTAGAGAAGTATTTTTCACTATAGACATGAATATAAGTTTTTTAAGAAAATTTTTTCTAGTTTTAAAAAAAAAGAAAAGTTTAAAAGTTATATATATATATATATATATATGTGTGTGTGTTGCAACTATGTTATAATACATTTATGCCTTGATAGTAGCAAAAGCGAAAGTTCTCTCCGGACTACGATTACCGAAAAATTCCTTTGATGGTTGATAGCTTAAATTAAAGCTCTTTTCTTGCACTTTTCTGACAATAAGTCTAGATTAAAAATTTTTAAAGCAGTAAGCTATATGTATGTTTCTTAAGTACATCATTTTTGAAAGCATGTATATAGCACACTACATTATATAAAATTTGGACTAACTAACAAAAAAGTAGAAGAAAAGAGCTTTTCATTTGAGTTATTAAACATTGAAAACGCACAACTGGATCAAAAGTTTTAGGCATTTGAAAGAAGGAAAAAATCTATGTATTTGCCAAAATCGAGTGATTTGATGGAAATAAGCGAAATTTTCCTTTTTAAAACGTAAAATTGGCTATTTTCGTAAGCGCTTCAAACAGAGTTCGTTCTCTTTAAATGTGCGTAGTTTTTGATCAGTGCATCCGATCCAGACAATCTTATATGCAAATGAAAGGTTTTTTGGTGTACTTTAAGTCTGTGTATATAAAAAAATCTAAAAAATTATAACACTGTAGATAAAGCCCGTTTTTAATTTTTAGAGCAAAAATCGTGATCATTCTTTTTCGGTTTTTCGCCTGTAGCTCTTTGTTTTTAGGGGGGGTTTTTGACTAAGCATACACCGGTTTATTGTTTGAATTGCTAGCAAACAAAACTAGCATGGTCCGAAAGATGTGCCCTCAAAAATAAAAAAGTGCAATTTTTGGACCGACTTGTGTAACGCTTTCTGGTGCATTTTCACATACATATATATGGTAACGGGGCAATTTGGCTTTAGCACGGCGACCACAGTATGTCGTTGCGTCACCGAGTCTTAACTTTAACATTGCTAACGCTACCCCGGCGTAGCTCCTTGGCAATCTACGTAACGATATTTACGCCGCCAAATGCAGCGTATACAAATGTGTGATGTGCCCGAGCATCACACTTACTGTGCAAAGAATAATTCTTTCGGGTTCGAAACTGAAGAGGACGAAGCGATGATACGGGGAAATAAACACTCGGATATTTGTATTAGATAAATGTATAAGTCAAAGACTCGGATATTTGTATTAGATAAATGTATAAGTCAAAGACTCGTAAATTGTGAATAAAGCAAGATAAGTAATATAATAATCCGCATAGACGGTCGCACGCGCGACAGCGGAGAGTATTCACGCACACACTAAGTCAAGGGGAAGATGAGTATTCCGTGGCAGAAAATACTCATCCTCTGGCGACCTTGCCAAGGAAATAGATTCAATTCAATTCGACTTACAGTCGCACGAAGCACGCGTGTCTTCCTTCGTACACTAACTCGAGCCGCTGCTCTCCTACGGGATCGTTATCCCGATATTTAAGGATGGCGTGGAGAAGGTGTTCTTTCTCCCACACGCAGATGGTAAAGTCTTCGATCACCGTGATTTATCTCCGACCTTGATACAACGACGCTCGAGTCTATAGATCTCTCCGAGGCAAGTGTTATATTACCTATTATAAGTACAGAAATCTTTTATTAAGCGTATACTCCTATTATACTTTTTTCTACGTAACTTGAAAGTTGTCATGGAGTCCCTGTAACTAATTTATTTAATGAAAAATTAATCCTTTTCAAGTTCCAGAGAACTCAAAGTACATCCAACTCTTGATCCACAGTTCAGCATTTATCTCAGTTCAGTATATATCTTCAGCGTAAAATATTTATCTAAATATTGCTTTAAAGGTCCTGATTCTGCTTTTATTGAAATGAGTAACAGACAAAAAGAAGACGATAATGTTAACTATGATTATGATGAAATAAAACAATTTATAAGCAATGTATCCATTATTACAATTTTCTAGGTATATGTTATCTCGCGTAACATACAGATTAGTAGTTCATTTAGAAAATCAACAATTTGTTTATTTTGTAGAAGGTTGTGAAAACGAATTATTAAACAACAATTTAAATACAACATTAACAACTAGGTTTAAACTTAATAAAAATGATCCAAATGCTAGAAAATATTTATACTTTAAAATTCTATATTACTACATTTTTTATTAAACGGAATGAATGGACTCAAAGAAAAAAACAAAGTAAACCAATTTTAAGTAGTCTTTCGTAAATTCGAAAGATAAAGAAAAATATTTTTTATGACTATTATTGTTACATGTTACTCTGCAGCTTGCAGATACGAGATGCAGTAGATCAATTCTATAATTATTCAAAGAAAAGTTGAGCTTTTCGACCACAGTTTAATTAGCGACCCGGCGCATCATAGGCCTACGCGTGCGCATCTAATACAATATTCACCTTTACTCGACTTTACTTTTGCGACTTTTCCCGTAACTAAAAATCTGTATGCATCATAGTAGAATTGTCAGGATAAACAAATTATCACGGCAGTTTCCCCTTATGCACTCGCAGCTGCATTCTCTGCATTTCCCAAGAGAAAAAGCATTCTCTAGACTAGTATATTCATATAACTTCTAGAAATAATTAACCTGCCTTCCTTGATAATAAATTAATTATAAATTAATAAGTAAGCCTACACTCGCATTGTACCCGCCGAGTACAAATCCGCCGAGTTCATAATTTTATAAATAAATAATATAATAATTTACAACCTAGGGATATTGTAATGTCGTACAAAAGAACCGCCTTTACTTTAATATGCAATTGTAAGGGCCGAATTAGACTTCAGGGCGCTAGGGTTCGAACAAATAATTTATTTTATTTGAGAGATTATCTTTGATCGAGATCTTTTATTGCAACTATAATCAATTAATAAATAAACTAGCCAATGAGCTCGCTTCGCTCGCTTCTACAAATTTTAGTTCTGATAAGGTGTTGCATAATAAATTAAGTAACAATAAATTTTATTCTAAAGAATAAAAAGTTTATTATTTGTTCAAATTTTAAAAGTAAATATTATAAAATTAATATCAGAAGATATAAAAACATATTTAACATTCGATTCGCTTGTACCAATTTAGTTATACTCAAAGTTTAAATAAAGTATATTTAATCAACTAATGAACTATATGAACAAAATGATCCAAGTAATATAAATGCTGAAAATAATGATGAGCAAGTAAATACATATAGTTTTGATGAAATAACACCATATTTATCAACAAGATATGTTTGTGCACTAGAAGCTATATATCGCATTTTTGAATTAGAATTATATAAACAATCGTATGCAATTTATAGATTACACATTCATGATAAATATGAAAATTATGTTTATTTTATAGAAGGCCAAGAACACGAAATGATTAATACAAATATTGCAACTACATTAACAGCATGGGGTTTAAATTAAATATAGACGATGAAAATGCCAGACAATTTTTATACCATGAAATTCCGTACCATTATGTTTTTAATTCAACATTTAAAAAACGGACCAAAAGACAAAAATTTCAAAAATCATTAATATCTCGAATGTATTTTGTAAATCCTAAAAAAAGAGAAACATTTTTTTACATTTATTACTACTACATGTTTGCGGAGTTTGTGATAAATATGAAGATGCTTGCTTAAGGGGTTATGACAGTGTTAAAATTTTGAAAATATTAATTTTTTTTTTATTCACTTTTTTCACAGTTAATAGTCCGTAGAATATGGTCCTGAAAGCTGTTTTTTGCTAAAAAAATTTGCCTTGAAAATATCGGCAAAAAACTGATAAATCTGTTTCGAGTAAATTTTTGAAAAATCGTGATTTTTAAATATTTTAATATGGCCAAACTTGTGAAAAGGATTGTTCTACCACACTTTTTACAGAGTTATTTCATGAGAAATCTTACTGAAAATACGACTTAAAAACCTGTTTTACAAACCGTTTTTTTCTCAAGAGTTATGAAATTATTTCCGTAAAATAAAAAAAATCCGTAAAATTAATTTTTCTTCACACTGCGCCGAAAGTACCACTTTCGCTCCCGGGCGCCAGGAGCGAAATTGGTAATTTCGGCGCTAGTGTGAAGAAAAATAGTATACGCACCACGGGAGTAAATTCGGACAGCCCATATCTCGTGTTTGCCCCCCTCGCCTTCGGCTCGGGTGTCAATATACACGAGATATGGACTCTCCAAGTTTTTTCCTCCCTAGGCACGTAATATACTATTTCTATGTGTGATTTTATGTTAATAAACTCAATGCGTTAAAGTAAAGGTGTTCAACAAATTTGAATTTGCCACTCGAACAGGTTGTACCTCACAGCGCCCGGTCGAGAATGAAGATTACTGTTTGATCGGTATAGTAGAATTTTCTGTAAAGCAGCAGAAAGCAGCCAAACAGCTGTTTTTCATCCAAGACACTAGATCAGTGCAGTTAGTCTGCTAGCTGCTGTAACAATGCTTATAACCTCAGTGGTGTTGTAAAAGTGCAAGAACTTCTGCAGAATACAAAAATTATTCAGATAAGTATTGGAATCTAATTAGTAATAATTGTGTTCATAATGAGCTTTTTCTTTGTTGGTTTATTTTTTGCTTTTAGGTATACGGGTGCAATCCAGCAAGATGGGAGTTTATATTGACTGTCTGGAGTATTATTTTGCATACTTTTTAACAACTTGCAGTGTATTTAATAATGGTAAGTATTGCATGTAATTGTAATTCATAAACATAACTTGATTATGAATAGCTAACGATAATTTTTATTTTATTTCCAGCTTCTAAATGCTATTATCACACAGCATGATATGCGCATACCACCAAATATACTTTATTGTATGTATATTTGAGTACCAAAAGCAAATCAAGGTATGCCACATAGTTTCTGTAAGTATAGCTGAGTTCATTTGTATGATTTACATTATAAACTCTAAATGCCTTTTACTCAAATTTAGTTTTTCATGCTTTTCATGTACTTGCCGCAGCTTTCTGAAGGAACCGTAACATCAATCCGGATGAACCAAAGTGTAAAACCTTCCTAATGAGTACGGTCACAAACTGAGTGGAGCAGAATTGTCAAAAATAAGTTCAAAGTGAATGTTACATATGTAACATTCACTATAATTATTAATATTGTCAATATATGTTTAATTAATTATATTAATTTTGTGTTTTTCAGGAATCTGTTCCACTTAGTCTGAGACCAGACTCATAAGGAAGATTTGGCACTTTGATTCATTAGAATTGATGGTACGGTTCCATCAGAACCATGCGGCAAGCAAACAAAAGTGATGAAAATCATGATTTTTGGTAAGCAATTCCTTTAATTGTTTTTAAATGTTACACTCACTTTTTGCATATTATTTATGCATAAAAGTGATGTATAATACTTGTATTTGAAAGCAAAAATATAGTTTTTAGAGCACCTATATATCTATTAATTTTTTACAACACTAACAATTTTTCGTTTTTTTCAGGTTTTAACACTGTCATAACCCCTTAATGAGAGGCATAATTAGTAATAATAAAGAATGGGACAACTGTTTAGAAGAAGCGTCAATATTTAAATTTCCTAAAGCTATGTGTGATTTATTTGCATATATTTTAATATTTCAAAAACCTATTAATGCATCTGAATTGTACAATAAATAAAAACTGCATTTTATGAATCCAAAATTACCAGTTAATCTAGCAGAAATAAAAGCTCTAAATAACATTGAGAAAATTTTAATATCACAAGGAATGAATTTAAAAACTTTTAATACATCAAGCAATATCGATATTAATTGTATGAAAGAAGACTATTAATTTCAAGAATATAATAAACAAGATAATTTTGAAAATGTAGTAAATTCCTTAACTATTGATCAAAGAAAATTATACGATTTAATTATAAATACCTTAAGGGGTTAAGCCTGAGTTATAAACCTGAAAAAAACAAATTATTAGTTATTAGGCAAAAAAAATTATAAGTAGTATTAAAAAAATTCTTTTTTCTACTTAAAGTATACATATTCATTGTAATTTTACATATTTTTAAACAATTATATATCTATACTTGCTATACAAACAATTCCATGTGTGAAGTATTAAATTTGATCAGATTTTTCCCTTTGCCGTATGAATTCTCAGCATCCGGGTGATGAATATAGACCAAACTGGATGAACAATCTTCTAAATGTCTTTCTCCTCAGCTTGAACGGAAGGGATTACTGAAACATAAAAATTTTAAATATTTAGAAACACATAAGGTCATAATATTCATAATTATAGTGAATTATGCATATGTTCACATGCGTAACATTCTTTAAACTTACCTTAGCCAATTTCCCTCCGTTCAAGCAGTGAAGAAGGGCTTCCTGGAGTTCCCTAAAAAATTTCAGCTTGATCGGTCCCATAGTTGTTGAGAAATCCTGCGGCAACTGACCTAAAATCACAAAAATTCAAAACTTGAGAAAACTACATTTAAAGTTTATACATGAAACTTATTTCCATTTATCGGGTAGTACTTACAAAAACTGCTTGGCATATTTTTTTGTGTTTTGGCATAAAATATCCCTGTATTAAGGGATATATTAAGACCCGGGTGCTACACATATTGATATACTAGTATCAAAAGCTGAAATTGAAATATAAATTTTTATACGCATTCACAGTCAGTATGTTTTATATGAATATAATTGTTGGTATTGCTTACCCATGACTTTCTAGGATTGTTAATAGTTACAGCCAACTTCCACAACATCTAACCTTGCATCGAACACAGAAGTACCTTATCGTTCACATGCCATTGACAGCTTATATACCTAAAAATAAAGAACACACTCACAAAGAACAAGTTCTTCACAAATAATGTATTATTTAGAGTCCAAAATACTTATCTAAATTTAAACACCACTGACACTCAGAAGTTTTCACTTCAGATCAAAATTCACAACATCAAGCTTGCACTAGACTGCAGATCAAGCAGACGAAAGAGCTGTCTGATAGCAAACTTAACTAGGTTGGTAAAACAGTGATTGGCTTTTCCATATGCTGTATGGTACCATGTTTTTAGGTGGTAATTTATAAAAATATTTTAGTTTGCACGCATGCTTATTATTTTATTAAAAAGATTAAATTAATGAAACAGATAAATTTATTTTATTTTTAACATTCACAATAAAAAAATCTATGCTTTTATCAGAATGAGCTATTTACTGTATGCAATCATTCATAAATAAATAATTTGTGTTATTTTTAATAAAACTGTCTTTTATCAAAAGGAGTTTGTATGCACATTTAACGTTAAATTTTCTATAAAAATGTAATGGCTTTGAATAAACAAAAGCGCTATAGAATAAAATATGAAAAATACTTAATTTTGACAAATTATATATTTTTAGTATTTTGCCTATAATATTGTAACGAAATTTTTTCGGGCAAAAGGAGTTTCAACAGTATATTCTACAGTAAATTTGCTATTAAAAAATCAAATAAAAAAAAATTTGATTTTTTTGAATTTTAACTCAGGCATAACCCCTTAAGGGGTTAAAATTTCAAAAAACTAACGTTTTTTGTAGGAAATTTACTGTAGAATAAGCTCCCGAAACCCATTTTTCGATACAAAATTTTTTTCAAAAGTTATAGGAATAAAACCAAAAAAAATCATGATTTTCGATAATCGTATATTTTATACTATAAGTACCATTTCATGTTTTATAAATGGTTTTATTAAAAGAAAGTACATAAGATGCTATGCATATATCAAATATATATATATATATATATATGCCTTTCACTGTACGACGCATTGGAAAAAATTTTAAATTTGGCGGTTATCGGCCGAGGTAAATGGTATCTACAGCGAATGGCACTCTAACTAGAATCCTGTTTTACCATAGCACTAGCAGGTTGTCAAACTCGCTGTTAAATGATAAACAGTGATTGTTTAACTAAATAATATTCAGTTCAATTTTTCAGTAAAGATTTTAGTTTTAAACTAATAATTTTAACTGAAAATTGCACAAATATTTTATTTAGTTTAAAATCTAGGTTCTTATTGTGTTATTGTGAGTGTATTATTGTGTTGTGAAATATCAAGATTATAAAAAACAATAAGATGACTGGCTCAAGAAACAGAAAGCCAGGCTCATCTGCAGAAGGAAAGTGTAGGTTTGGAAGAAAGAACAGGAGGCAAAGGAGGTTCTACAGAAGTGAACCATCGTCAACGACCATCCCATCTTCAAGAAATAAAGCACCATCGGAAGCACATCCTTCATCGTCTACTGCACCTGGACCACCAGAGAGAGAAATGCCACTTCCATCGACATCCAGTGCAAGATCTCCAACAAGAACAACTACGCAACCATCAACATCAGGTACAGCAGCTACGCAGTTTGCACAGCTAGAAATTCCAGTATCCAGATCAAGACAGAAATTAACATCAGAGTATATAGAAGCTGGTTCTATACAATACAGAATTTTTGACATTTCTATACTTTTGCCTGGATTACAAGAATTTCGGGCTTGCAAAAACTGTGGCGGAGATATCACTTTTAATGAAGTTGATATCAGAGGCCTGGGTAGCAAACTATCTATGACTTGTAATAATTGCTGTAATGCTGAATCCATTGACTCGTGTAGGCAAATTGGTCAAAAGCGTAATGCCTTTGAAATCAATAAGCGAGTAGTTTTAGCAATGAGAGCTCTGGGCCATGGACACACTGGTTTAAAAACCTTTTGTGGAATCATGGATTTTTTACCACCAGTTGCTCATAGTCATTTTGGAACTATCAATCATGAGTTAAAAATTTCGAGTCAAAGAGTAGCTACCGAGTCAATGAAAGCAGCTGTGCAAGAAAAATGTAATACAGATGAGACTCAGGAGAATTGTTGTGATATGGTTTCCGGTGATGGATCTTGGAGGAAACGAGGATTTTCTTCCCTTCAAGGAGTATCAACATTGATCCGGAACGACAATGGCAAAGTGATTGATGTGGCACCGAAACAATCATTTTGTAAGGCTTGTGAATCACATCAAGAGGAGGACACTGAAGAATACAGAGAGTGGTTTGAAGCACATCAAGACCAGTGCTCCGCCAATCATCAGGGAAGTTCTGGAAAAATGGAAGTAGACGGTATTGTGGAAATGTTCAAAAGATCAGAGGCATTACACGGTATCAAATACAAGAGCTACATAGGAGATGGCGACTCAAAAGTATACAAAGCCCTCTGTGATGCCAAGCCATATGGAGAAGATTTTTTCATCATCAAGAAGGAATGTGTTGGATACATGCAGAAGAGAATGGGAACCAGACTGAGAAATCTGAAGAAAACTTTGGCTGGCCAAAAACTGTCTGATGGTGCAGGGATAGGTGGAAAGAACCGTCTGACATCTCAAAGAATTGATCATCTTACAACATATTAAGGCAATGCCATCTGAAGCCATCATCATTCTGTTGAAGAAATGTCCAGTGCCATCTGGGCAACATTCCATTACAAATCTTCAACGGATCAAGAGCCGAGACACCACCTTTGTCCCGTGGGATCAGACAGTTGATGTAAATGGCAAGCAGCCAAAGCCAAGGGACAACTGAAGAATTTCCAACATCGAGACACGATTCCTATGGCAATTATGGAGGCAATCAAGCCAATTTACAAGGACTTAACGCAAGCAGACCTGCTGGAGAGATGCATTGGAGGCTTCACCCAGAACAGCAACAAAAGCTTCAACCAGTCCATCTGGAAACTCGTCCCCAAGGAAACTTTCAGCGGCCTCACAGTCTTGGAGATTGGAATTTTCATTGCTGTTGCTTCCTTCAATGATGGCAAAGCTGGAGTACTTCAGGTGATGAAGAATTTCAATGTGCATCCGGGATCTTCTAGTAGACTGGGCCAAGAGTGCAGACGAACAACGGCTTTCCTGGTCAGACAAGAGAACAAGGGAATCTACACTAGAAGCCCGAAAAGCTAAGAGGAAAAGGAATATTCCGGATGATGATTCCTACTCAGCTGGGGCACACTACATTTATACAAATAACCCCTGTACTTCTCACTCCTAACCAAACACTGAAACGAGCATTCACTACAAGCTTCATATCACTTTTCATCCAACATAAACAATACACACATTACAAAATAAAATGAAAATTTGGTCAGAGCAGAGCTGACAGTTTTCCTGTTTTCTTTTTTTTTCATAACCATGCACATTAGTGATAGTTTAGTCTGCTTGAGTCTGCTGGCTTGCTGTTAGCTCAACAGCTGATCAGCTGTTCTCTGACCTACTTTTTATCAATCACATCTGGACAAAACCTTTTTAGCTTCTAGTGTTCATTTCTTCTGCTCTTTTGCTACATGGATGAGAAACAGCATTTGTAAGTATATTTTTAAATATTTAGAATTTATTATAAAATATTTATTAAGAATACGTTAAATCAAACTATGTTGAATAATTTTTCACAAAAATTTAGTTTGAATTATAAAAAAATTTAAAAACTACTGAATTTAATATTTTAACCTTTTTTCACTTATTACATATTTTGTGTTTCAGAGGACATAAGCTTTCATAATGAAGCTTTTTTGAATACGCGTCTCTCCAGTCATCATCCCCAGACAGCTACTTTTGGATTATATTTGGCCTAGACGTTGAAAATTATTTGTAAGTATACTTTATTTTATTAAATATTAAGTAAAACTTTAAATGCCATTTACTCAGAATTAGGTTTTTCATGATTTTTATTCACTTGCCGCAGGTCTTCTCAGGAACGGATGAATCAATTGAGCTCAAATTTTAGAGAAACCTTCGGGATAGGTTTCCTCACAAACTGAGCGGAGCAGAATTGGAAAAGATAAGTTCAAAGTGAATGTTACGTATGTTTACATATGTAACATTCACTATAATTACTAATATTGTCAATGTATGTATAATTAATTATATTGATTTTGAGTTTTTCAGAAATCCCTTCCGCTCAGTTTGTGACCAGACTTATAAGGAAGATTTTCCAGTCTGGTTTACCAGGATTGAGGGTACGGTTCCTTCAGAAACCTGCGGCAAGTAAAGAAAATTGATGAAAATCAGGACTTTTGGTAAGTAAATACCTTTAATTGTTTTTAAATGTTATACTCACTTTATGCATATTTTTTATGCATAAAAGTGATGTATAATACTTATATTTGAAAGGAAAAATTTAGTTTTTGGAGCATCTATATATATTACTTTTTTACAGCACTAATAATTTTTCTTTTTTTTTCAGGTTTTAAATAATATGCATATCATAAATAATATGCATTAAGTGAGTATAACATTTAACAACAATTAAAGGTATTTACTTAACAAAAAACATCATTTTCATCGCTTTTGTTTGCTTGCCGCATGTTTCTGATGGAACCATACCATCAATCCTGATGAATCAAAGTGCCAAATCTTCATTATGAGTCTGGCCACAGACTAAGCGGAACAGATTCCTGAAAAACACAAAATTAATGTAATTGATTAAACATATATTTACAATATTAGTAATTATAGTGAATGTTACATATTTAAACATACGTAACATTCACTTTGAACTTATGTTTGCCAATTCTGCTCCGCTTAGTTTGTGACCATACTCATAAGGAAGATTTTCCACTTTGGTTCATCAGGATTGATGGTACGGTTCCTTCAGAAAGCTGCGGCAAGTACACAAAAAGCATGAAAAAACTAAATTTGAGTAAAAGGCATTTAAAGTTTATTCTGTAAATCATACAAATGAACTCAGCTATACTTACAGAAACTATCTGGCATACCTTGATTTGCTTTTGGTGTTCAAATATACATACAATTAAGTATATTTGGTGGTACGCGCCTATCATGCTGTATGATAATAGCATTTAGAAGCTGAAAATAATATAAAAATGATCGTTAGCTATTCATAATCAAGTAATGTTTATAAATTACAGTTACATGCAATACTTACCATTATTAAATAGACTTCAATATGTTAAAAAGTATGCCAAATAATACTCCAGACAGTCATTATAAACTCCCATCTTGCTGGCTTGCACCCGTACACCTAAAAGCAAAAAATAAACCAACAGAAAAAAAGCTCATTATGAACACAATTATTACAAATTAGTTTCCAATACTTATCTGAATAATGGTTGTACTCTGCAGAAGCTCTTGCACTTTTACAACACCATTGAGGTTATAAACATTGTTACAGCAGCTAGCAGAGTAGCTGCACTTATCTAGTTTCTTGAATGAAAAACAGCTGTTTGGCTGCTTTCTGCTGTTTTATAGAAAATTCTACTATACCGATCAAACAGTAATCTTCATTCTCGACTGGACGCTGTGAGCTACAACCTGTTCGAGTGGCAAATTCAAATTTTTTGAATGCCTTTACTTTAACACATTGAGTTTAGTAACATAAAATTACACATAGAAAAATTAATTTTACGGATTTTATTTATTTTACGGAATTAAAGTCATAACTCTTGAGAAAAAAACGGTTTGTAAAACGGTTTTTAAGTCGTATTTTCAGTAAGATTTCTCATGAAATTACTCTGTAAAAAGTGTGGTAGAACAATCCTTTCCACAAGTTTCGCCTAATTAAAATATTTAAAAATCACGATTTTTAAAAAATTTACTTTAAAACAGATTTATCAGTTTTTTGTCGATATCTTCGAGGCAAATTTTTTTAGCAAAAAACGGCTTTAAGGTCCATATTCTACGGACTACTAACTCTGAAAAAAGTGAATAAAAAAATGGATATTTTCAAAATTTGAACACTGCCATAACCCCTCAACTAATGTTCACGATGAATAAATTATTTTTTATTGATGGACCTGGTGGTAGTGGAAAAAGTTATTTACACAATGTTATAATTAGATACCTTATTTCAAACAATATACCTCTCTTAACTACAGCATGGACTGGTATTGCCGCTAATTTATTCATTAATGGAAGAACTGTACACACTACATTTAAATTACCCTTAAATATTAATGACATATGACATTTATTAACATATGACATTTGTCCTACATCAAAATATGGAATTTTTTTAAAAAATATTAAAATAATTATTTGGGATGAAATTTCAATAGTGAATAATCATGCCTTTGATGCAATAGACAGATTTTTTAGAGATTTATGTCAAAATCATATACCGTTCGGTGGTAAAATAATTGTAACATCTGGTGATTTTAGACAAACACTTCCAATTGTTAGACGTGGTAATCAAAGTACAATAATGGAAACTTGTATTAAAAGAAGTATTATATGGCAAACATTTTTAAAGGTTTCATTAAAAGAAAACTTACGATTACAAAATTCAGACAATAAATTTAAGAGTTGGCTTCTTGATGTAGGTGAACAGAAAAATGCAACAAAGTTTAAGTTAAATAATAATATAAGGGAAATACCGGAGGAATTAATTTGTAATAATGATTTAATATCAGAAATATTTGGAGAAAAAGTTAATCATTATGATGGAACACTACAAGACAAAGTAATATTAGCACCCTTAAATTCTGAAGTATTAAAACTTAATGAGGAAATTATTGAACGAATTCATGGAGAAACTTATATGTTTTATAGTGATGATAAAATTGTATGTCAAGATAATGAAAGCATATTAGAATCCATAACAAAAGAATTTTTAAATACACTAACACCTAATGGCCTACCTCCACATAAATTAATTTTAAAAAAAGGAGTAATTGATTCTTGTTTAAGAAATTTAGTTATTAATGGCGGCCTTTGTAACGGAAAAAGAATTATAAGTAGGGACATAATAAATATATACTTATTGGAGAAATTATGAGCAATAAACATGCTGGTAAAATAGTATTAATACAACATATAGATTTATCTCCATCATTGGAAGAAATACCTTTTAATATGGTAGGAAGATAATTTCCCATACGATTAAGTTTCGCCATGGCTATAAATAAATCTCAAGGTCAGTCATTTCATAAAGTAGGTTTATATTTATCTTCACCAGTATTGAGCCACAGACAATTATATGAAGCTTTATCAAGAACTACATCAAAAGAAAATCTCAAAATTTTTATAGGTGATGATGCTGCTATGTACAAAAATAGCAACTCCATGTTAAATAAACAAAATAGAAAACGAAGAATAAAAAACGACAATAAGATGTATACGAGAAATATCGTATTTTCGGAAATATTTCTATAACAACACAATCCAATTGGTTGAGTAATCCCCAAAAGTATAATTACATTTTAATTTTTTTATATTCTTATACCTATTAAATTCTATTCATTGTTTATTTTAAAAATATAACATTATTACTGCAGTTTCATAGTCGAAAAATGAAAAAAGTAAACTAGAAATTAATGCGGGCATATTACAAATAATAAATATGACAGTCTCAACTCTGTTAAATACAGAGAGCAATTTATTTAAAAACTGCAATAAAAGTAGTAAAATAATAATTTATGACACACACGCAAAGACACAAAACATACATATACAAATTTATCTATATATATATTTATTTATTTATATCTGTTCATATATGAAAAAAATTTAGTTTTATTGCTATATCGAAGCATTTGACTAACCTTAAATTCTTTTTATTTTTAATTGTTCTATTTTTCTTAATGATTAAAATTATTATATTGTAACATGGAATTTATCTCGCCCGCACGAGGATTCCAGTTAGTATACAAAAATAATTTATTTAATGTCGACTGCTTCCTTATCTCAGATGATGAATCCTGAAACGGGAAACACGCGGGAAAAGATGGTAGCAATAGGGTAAACAATAAATAAAAGACACAATACTTCCAGATATAACATCAAATTAATGTATATTCTGTTACCCCCTTTTTCCCTTACACAAAGATTTAGCAAACAATTATGGATTTGATATAAATTCATGGGCCAGCGGCCATATTGCTAGATCCAACGGAACCTGTGGCGAGCTAAATTAAAAGGGTCGCGAAAATCCTCGACGGTGACTCTATATTTATGGTTCAAAAAGGGACAACGGCCAATTTCCAACTGAAAACACGAAATTATCCATCAAATCTGGAAAAGGGAAAAAATTGCCACTACCTAATGTTCCCCAACTATAAACCACCAGACGATAATATGTATAAATATTTATATCAATATCTCACCACTATTTTCCACGAATAAAAAAAACCAGAGAATGCCACAAAGCCTCGAACAAAAATCCAAATTGGAGTTCCAGGGATCCGGGAACAAATCCTCTAAGACGAGATAATGGCGCCGAAATACGCACGAGGTTCGGGATAATATTCTGACGTGTTGAGCACCAAAGAAAAAAAAACTAATCAACCAGGGATCCAGGAACAGAGTGAGCGAGGATGACGCTCCGCTCGAGGACGAAGCCGCGATTTTCCCACCTCGCCTCCTTCCTCACGGGAGCGTCGTCCTGGCTGGCAAATTTCCATTGGTCCTAGAAACCTCTAAAATTCGCAATTGGCCTATTTCAACACCACTACTAATTTGTCACTTATCTATGAAATTTCCCAGCGCCCTCTTTTTCGATTCCTAATTTTCCCATTGGCTAATAAATCAATTACCGCCCTCTATATCATTCATCAATCTGTAAATTCCGCGCCCCCTTTATTGATATTAATCAATTAATCAATATCGATAGCCGTAAGGTGGCTCCCTCAATACACAAACTAACAGCCGCGCTAATTTCGAAATCCACAGAATGACTTAAAGAATTAATTGGAAAACAACTTTAACATTTCATGCTATTCGATAGTGGAAACCAAACGTTATCTCACTATCCCTCTATTCCCCTATACTCCTGTAAAGAAAAAAAACCTCTATTTCGAACATATATCGATCACCCGGGAGCAGGTGCCCTCTCGCTTTCTCCAGCACAGGCTCATCTCCCACTCTCGCCAACTTCTCTCTCCCGCGCACGTCGACTCTCTCTCTCTCTCTCTCTCACACTCGCGCCCGCCCCTCTACACGTAGCCGCATGCATGTAACCGCGTGCGCGCCGCCGTCTCGTTTCCTGCCGTGCCTCCTCCCGAGCGCCAACGCGCTGCGCAGGTGTGACTCGGGAGCTCACATCCTGCGCTCCGCACGCGGTCGGTCAGAGGCAACTACTGCGAGCGTCGCCGAGCGCTGGCTCCGCTCCAAGAGCTATCACCTCACCGAGAGTGACTCAGCTGGCCGAATACAATATTCACGACGCAGCAATAATTATTGCTACGTCGCAATATATATATGTATATATGTATATATCATATCTCATATCTGACAGCATCCCTTTTATCTGGACCCCATCTCATGATGACATTAACATTTTTAAAAAAATAAAATTGGTTTGATAAAATTGGTTTTTCTATTTCCTACATCATTTTACAATAATAATTAATAATAATAATAATTAATTAAATTTAATTCATTAAATAATAATTAATAATAATATAATAACTAATTAAATTTGTATCTCCTATATCAACGTACGATTGGATTAGTCTATATGTATTTGCAATTATATTATTTATAATATATAATTGACCATATTTGGTATAAACTCTGATATTAACTGTATAAGATTTATTTTGGACTTGGATTTATTTTCTAATATTATTATTCAACACTTTATTGTAATTAAAATATGTAAAAGCAAGTACATTATGAAAATATTGCAAACTATCAAAATAAATCCGTCCGCCAGAAAATCCGCATGGATAAAAAAATGTTTTATATAAATGTACTCATTATCGTATGAAGGTCGTTGCACGAAAGATACGAGTAACACCGTAAAGCTGCATAAACCGCATAGACTACACATAAAAACACATACTAGTACATTACGATACTAGTGGCATAAGTCGTACTTTACGGCACGACGTGCATAACCGCACGAACGTAGCGAGTGAGGTTAGAGTCGTGCCATGAAGAACGGCTTATGATACGCGTATCGTACGATTTTTTATAGCACAGATTAGCATAAAGCCGCTGCCACGGCTATCCGTGGCATTAGCTGTCCATTCTGGCACCGTGAGGTTAGCTACGAGCGTAGCGAGTGTAATATACACCGTGCCAAAATGGACTATTTATGCCACGGATAGCCGTGGCATAAATGCGGATTTATGCCACCCTGTGCTATAAACATTATTTTGGTGCTATCAAAATCCAAAATCTGATAAAAAATCTCGACCACCATAAAAATCCCATAAAAATCCTATAATACCCCATGGATAAAAAAATGTTTTATATATATGTACTCATCATCGTATGAAGAGTCGTTGCACGAAAGATACGAGTAATACCGTAAAGCTGCATAAGCCCCATAGACTACACATAAAAACACATACTAGTACATTACGATACTAGTGGCATAAGTCGTACTTTACGGCACGACGTGCATAACCGCACGAGCGTAGCCAGTGAGGTTAGAGTCGTGCCATGAAGAACAGCTTATGATACGCGTATCGTACGATTTTTTATAGCACAGATTAGCATAAATCCGCTGCCACGGCTATTCATGGCATTAGCTGTCCATTCCGGCACCGTGAGGTTAGCAACGAGCGTAGCGAGTGTGATATACACGGTGGCAAAATGGACTATTTATGCCACCCTGTGCTATAAACATTATTTTGGTGCTATCAAAATCCAAAATCTGATAAAAAATCTCGACCATCATAAAAATCCCATAAAAATCCCATAATACCCCATGGATAAAAAAATGTTTTATATATATGTACTCATCATCGTATGAAGAGTCTTTCCACGAAAGATACGAGTAATACCGTAAAGCTGCATAAACCCCATAGACTACACATAAAAACACATACTAGTACATTACGATACTAGTGGCATAAGTCGTACTTTACGGCACGACGTGCATAACCGCACGAGCGTAGCGAGTGAGGTTAGAGTCGTGCCATGAAGAACAGCTTATGATACGCGTATCGTACGATTTTTTACAGCACAGATTAGCATAAATCCGCTGCCACGGCTATCCGTGGCATTAGCTGTCCATTCCGGCACCGTGAGGTTAGCAACGATCGTAGCGAGTGTGATATACACCGTGCCAAAATGGATTATTTATGCCACCCTGTGCTATAAACATTATTTTGGTGCTATCAAAATCCAAAATCTGATAAAAAATCTCGACCACCATAAAAATCCCATAAAAATCCCATAATACCCATGGATAAATAAATGTTTTATATATATGTACTCATCATCGTGAAGAGTCGTTGCACGAAAGATAGAGTAATACCGTAAAGCTGCATAAACCCCATAGACTACACATAAAAACACATAGTACATTACGATACTAGTGGCACAAGTCGTACTTTACGGCACGACGTTCATAACCGCACGAGCGTAGCGAGTCCCATAAAAAATCCCATAAAAATCCCATAAAAATCCCATAATACCCCATGGATAAAAAAAAGCTTCATATAAACGTATTCATCATCGTATGAAGAGTAGTTGCACAAAAGTTACGAGTTACGCCATAAAACTATATAAACCCCAGAAATAACACATAGAAACACATACATACTATTTTGGTACTATCAAAATCCAAAATCTGAAAAAAAATCGTGACTTCCATAAAAATCCCATAAAAACCCCATAATACCCCATAGATAAGACATACTGTACATAGGCATACTTATACATAGGCAATACATGTGTGATCCCACGTACTACTCCATTTCATATAAAAACTATAGGTATATATGGGTGGTTCTCTGACAAATCGAGCGGTCGATTTTTTGACCCTATTGAAAAAAATTTTTAAAATGTTCCTAAGAGACACATGAGTATCCCTGAATTTTTTCATATTTTTTGCATCAAGTATCTTCGAGTTACAGAGGGTCAAAGTTGATGAAATCACGTATTTTTGCTTTTTTGCTACTTTTATTAATTTGTAGATCCTCAGGGAAGCATTTTTCACTATAGAGATATATAACATTTTTTTCTGCAAATTTTCTAAACTATTCAAAAAACATATTTTTAATGTCGTATATATATGTTTTAAGAAAGTTATAAGTCATTTAAGTCTTAAAATCAAATTTTAGGAAAGTTCGATCATCCGGATCATAACCAAAAAATTCAAGAAGATACCTTATTTCAATTCAAAAAAGTCTGCGAAAGATCCAGAATGTCAGAGGCCTTGGTTTCTCTGTAAAAAGTCATTATATCCGTTCATATATGAAAAAAATTTAGTTTTATTGCTATATAGAAGAATTTAACCAATTTTATCAATTACGTAAATTTTTTTATATATATATACGACATTAAAAATATGTTTTTTGAATAGTTTAGAAAATTTGCAGAAAAAAATGTTATATATCTCTATAGTGAAAAATGCTTCCCTGAGGATCTACAAATTAATGAAAGTAGCCAGAAAAAGCAAAAAAACGTGATTTCATCAACTTTGACCCTCTGTAACTCGAAGATACTTGATGCAAAAAATCTGAAAAAATTCAGGGATACTCATGTGTCTCTTAGGAACATTTTAAAAATTTTTTTCGATAGGGTCAAAAAATCGACCGCTCGATTTGTCAGAGAACCATCCATATGTATATACATATATATCATATCTCACAGCATCCATTTTATCTGGACCCCATCTCAAGATGACATTCGGTAAAAGAATCCTAGACCAGTGCCCAACACAATTATCAACCCAAAATCTCCAAAAATATCATTAATTATATTTTTTTTTCATAAACAATAACATCAGGACGGACGGACGGACGGACGGACGGACGGAAACTGATAATTTTTTCCAACGTAAAAAAGTACTAAAAAAATGTTATTAATCACATACTTTTACCACTCAAATGAAAGATAATTTCAATATCTATCCATAAGAGGAAAAAAAGTTACACTTTTTAATTGGTAATAGATAAGAAATTGGAAAATAATTGAAGGAGTTAGTCAAAAATGTCATGAAAATTAATATTATGTAGATAGATTTATATTACTCTGAGTACGCCTGACTCTAGTGCTGGTTCCTTGGTACCCTCTTACCTTTGTTGTTATACTCTGAGTCCGACTATGTGGACTGTACCAATTCTGCGGACGCGCTTACCAATTCTGCGGACACGCTGCTGGAAAGTGCGGACACGCTTAAAAGTGCGGACCTGGCTTTGATACGCGAACACGATCTGGTGCGTGGACTTTACCGTCAGCAAATTTGGACGTCTTCAGAATTCGTACGGACATGCTCTACGAATATACGGACATGTTATAGAAGCGTGGACACTCTATTAATGGATGTGGCTGTTGAAGTGCACGGACGCTCTATGGTCCTTCTACTTATTACTAGCTTAGTCCTCTATGTTGAATGATTTAGTTAGTATAGAAAGAGCGTCTTAATTAGTTTCTATTAAAAACACGTCTAATTTATTATTTTATTCTTTTTTTATTTTTTTATTTGATCATCCGGACAGAGATTTATGGAAGTACAAAGGATTCAGTCACTCTTATAATCGCACTGTTCTAGTCTAGTTTCGTTAATTGTGGTCCGTTTAGTGTGCGCTAGTTCTTAATAAAGTGTTATCTTCTAATTTACGTTTAGAACACGCGCCGTTGATTGAAGTGCCCTTCTTTCTAGTACGAGTGTAACTATCTTATAATTATACGAGCTAGTCGTGGTAGGTTTCAGCGGCAAGTCGTAATGACGAGGTTAGATGCACACCGGTACCTGGTCTGATCGTGAAAGGCGCTGCGCTGATGGAATGGAGGGTTTATAAAGACTCGACCCCCGATTAAGCAGTAGCTGAATAAATTGTGGGGATACCCGCGGCCAATCAACACTCGCCACCGAAAGAAGGATTACAAAAGTAATAACGCGACACATATGAGAATGCTGAATCGGCCTTAAAACGCCCGAATCCCGGTCATACCATTGTTCAACCAGCACATGAGGCTGGTATATTGTAATATATTCACCGTCAGCGTACTCATACACACCCACACGAGTCACACGTTATACATGTCGAAATCGATAATTAATAAATCAATCATGGGACCTGATACAATAAACAATTGCAAGTTATTTTTTCCAGGACATTATCAGTGTATAGAGAACCGCAATTAATCATCCCGGAAAAATAATAAAATAAACTGTCAACAAAAATTTCACCGGAAAAAATAATGTCCAATAACCCACATTGAGCCGTAATATGGGAATTCACTATTCTCGAAATACGACTACAAGCATTGCATTGCCGGATATTTCCCCTTTTTCTATAACCGTTCAATTAGTGAGATATACCATAGAAAAAAAATGCAGTTATATTTATTTACCAAAAACGTAAATGAGTTTAACAATATTATTAGGATCGACAGGTAACTGCAACCATCTCTATATACACTGATAATAAAATCTTATGATACATACTATATACACTACCTATTAATTGCCATTAGAAGAAAAAATAAAATAATTCTAACATAAAGTAATTCTCAAGACCAATAGTTTAAAAATATTATTTAGCATTCTAAAATAATTTCATTGGAAGATCTCCCTCCGAAAGGCTTTTCCGAAGGAAAAAGTGGCTCTTCTTTAAATGCCCTGATCAGACGCATCAAGCACAGTCGTATCCTGTCCTCTGTTTCCAGCACGGTCGTCACACTGCCTCTACTTGTCGCGAGAAGCAGACCTTTATTTCAATTTTGTAAATAAATCTTCCTAAGTTCTAATAAATTTATAACTTTTCGTTGGTGCATACTAACTCCATCGGTTATTATAATTTTACTTCGAAATCCTTCCTTCTACTCTTACTTGTGCCCGGTTTCTATCCATCGAGAGAAAGAGAGAGAAAGAGAGAGAAAGTGCCCATCGTAGTCCAGTCTTCAAACACAAAAAAGTAAGTTCCTTTGTCATAATTTTTTTCAAATTTAAACATTTATAATTTTTGTCTTCGAGCAACTTGCTCATGCGATCTAGATTCTTTCCGCACGTTATAGAAAACAGTGCCGGGGCTACTTAAAAGCAGTCGCGCCGATAAAAATAGAAATCGTGTTTTAAAAATAGTAGATTTCGATTTTGGATTCTGGTTACGTACCGTTTACTTTTAAACTTTGAATCTACTCAAACTAGAACCAATGGGTCGCTCGCGCATAAGAACACATTTAAACGAAAGAGAAACCGTCTGTCAATAGCCGTTTGGTTTCTCCGTTTTAATTTCAAACGTCGATAAATATTACGTATTTTAGGAAGACTCCACTTTTATTTTCTGTCTATACATCAATTAAAATGTTCCTTCCTCGTTTTAAATAAGGTAAACAAAAATTTCATATCACTAGCCCAAGATATTGTCTCAGCGGAGAGAAGCTTAAAAGTGGTGACGACTAAGGGCTCAAGGCGCTCTAAATCACATAAATTAATACTGTCGGTTGCTTGAATCATCAAGAAACCGACGTAACAAATGCAAGACTTTCGTATGATAAATTTAAAGAGTACTTTTATAGCCCAAAATAGTCAAAAGAAGAAGGTGAAATAATAGCCTTAAAAGCGATTGATTCTGTGTTATTAACAAACCGTAGCACAGTAAATGACTTCAATTTACCAAGCATTAATGAAGAATATACTTTTCATAATTATACATTCGAAGAATTTATCTCATCGGGCGATGTAATGACAAAAGATTTATTTAATTTCGAATCTTTAACATATAAACCACGTTTTATTTTTTATGCCATTATAAAAAGTATTAATACCAACGACTTTAAAAATAAAAGTTTTTTCATTGATGGTCCTGGAGGCAGCAGAAAAAGTTATTTACTAAATTCAATAATCAGTTATTGCAAGACCCACAATATTAATGTACTGCCCGTATCATGGACTGGTACAGTGTTTTTAAAGCATGAACGACTTGCTTCGCCTCCAAAAAATCTTTCCTCTTTTCCCACAATTCCGGATTAATTTTTAGAAAATCTGTGTTTAATTTTAATTTATAAAAAATGTTGATGTGTTACTGCTAGCGAAATTATTTAGGGAAAGATTGTGTATAGTAGATCATCGAATGAATTTAATTTTGCATTTTCCGAACATTTAATGGTACCTTGGATGTCTGAATTAATTGCATTGCAAATTAACACCTTGCTTTCTTTCGATAGTGATTCATCGAAAAGAGCTAATGCGATCAATTCTTCATCCAAATACCATAAATGTTCTTTCATTTTATTTAGAACTGCCTGTGAAATATTTTGGTTAATACTCTTAAAGCTAGATAAATTTTTAAAAGATTCTAAATCAATTGCAGACGCAATCTGCGGAATATTGGACAAAAACCATGCTTTATAATAAACTAATACTATAAAAAAGCAAGGTCCCTAAGGCCTTTTGCCTCATGAACAGTTAAGCTTTGGCTATCCATCTGGCATGATGGATTGGAACAAGTGTTTTAAATTTAATTCCACCATCTATTTCTCCTCTTAGAAATAGACTTATCAGTTCTAAAAACTCTTGGTAGTTATCTCTGATGAACAAACTCTAAAAAATTTTAAAAAACGAAGTCATTAGTTATTATTTACAGTTTCAAATTGACTATATATTTTATAAAGAAAGCTATATATGCGAAATAACTCTTTGAGCTCTTGTTTTAGACAAAGCGCGAGATATATTATCATAGTCTAAACGCGTATAACAGCTTGAATATCTCCTAAATTGTTTAAACTTCTTCCATTAAGGGGATCAGGAACGTTTTAAAAATCCCGAAGCTATGTGTCGATAACTTAAAATTACAGTTTCATCTGTAACTATTCTTCTTTTAAAGTTAGACGAATTTCGTAAATGTAATTGTACATAAAAAAACAAAATTTATTTTTGAGCATGGATAAAAGTTTCAAAATATTAGTTTATTTTAATAATTAGCATAAACGAGTGGTGCCATCTTCTATCTTTCCTTAGCTGAAGGTTTCTTTTGTATTCTCTTACTAGTCCGGGCTGATCAACGCACACTAACGGTAGCAATGCGTGGCAGCCCAATATGTGTTCACCACCTTCTAAGAATGCAGCACAGCTTACTATGCAGTGTCTACCTATGCATGTCCCCGATGAAACGCGCAATTCTGAGAGTGTGGGCAGAAAAAATTGGGCATCAAAAACTACGGTGAAAAAATGGGTAGTGTGTCCGAAAATTTTATGAGGGTAAAGGGTGATCTCGGAGGCTGAACGTGAACAATTCATAATAATTTAAAATTTGCAAAATTAATATTGTTTGAACAAGCATTTAATTCTACAGAAAAGGCTGAATTCCACAGAATTTAAATAACAAAAATCGAATGGTAACTTCTTGAGATAACGAGACTAGTTTGATAATTCTCTTGTAGGATTGTGAATTGATAAAAGTGAAAATGCTCCAATTTTCGTGATTCAAGTTTTGTAACTATAAGTAATCATTACTGACGTAAGTCAAAAATTACCTTTGATTAAAAATTGTTTATTTGAAAATTGAGAGTAGAATTTTTTTCTAATGCTGTCTTATATGGGTACCCATACAGAGAGGACTAACCCTTTTATGACACCAGTGGGCGGTGACAGACCCTCGGCTAGAGTGTTCTAATGCGGGTCTCGCCCGAGGTCATCCTCTATAAATAAAACTTGTCCTTAACAATTTAAAATTTTTCATTATTATTAATTTTTGTATAAAATATTAATTGTATTTAAAGTTTACTGATAATAACAAAACTTGAATCAGCAAAATCGAATAATTTTTACATGAACGTCGCTAGAAAAAACGGCTCACGTTGTTTTCGCGTTTTTAAAATTCATTAACGAGAAATAATCCGATTTTTATGATTCAAGTTTTGTTATTATTAGTAAATTTTAAAAACGAATAATATTTTGTACAAAAATGCATAATATTGAAAAATTGAAAAACAAAATTTTGTTTGTGGAAGCATGAAAATCTGAGCACTTACTTTATCAAGTAATTACCTTTCGATTTTTGTCATTTAAATTCGGTTAGTCTTTTCTAGTTTTATAAATCGTTTACATCTATTACATTTTTTTGTTAGCTAACTTATTTATTCAAATTCGAATTTAATTCCAACGATCTAAATGAACCCTCATAAAAGCGTTTGGTACCAGGTGGTGAATACGTGTACTAAGCTGCCGCTACCTTATACTAAGAGCGTAGTATAGCTTACAGCGAGTGGATATGTACGCTTATCCCCGGTGAAATGCACGATGCTGAAAATGTGGGTAGAAAGAATTTGGCATGAAAAACTATCGTGAAAAAATTCTTGCTCGGGCCGGTCGCGGGTGCTGTTCGAGCTGCATTACCGATCTTCCGGGAAGACTTGAGAAATGAAATTCTGCGCCTCCTGTTGCCTGACAAAGAAATTCGAAAGGTAAAAGCGGAAGAGTTTGTTTGCTACACAAAGATTCGGGTTTATCCTTTCATTACGCTCGAAAACTTAATATTTTTGTGACTATTATATACCTTATATAAATTAGTTTACGGGTAAACTCTGTTTTTATGCGTTCTTTTCGTCAAATAACTTTTGTAATGCATTTTCTCGGATGCATGTTACGAATGCAGTGCTTTTTATCGCCTAGCGGAGGAAAGCGGAACTTATCTTTTAATATATTTTCAAAATTTTTTAAATATTGCAGTTATGCCGTAAATTTTCCGTCTTCATGAATTATTTCTCCCATTTTCGCATTGATCGTAACAATAGTCTCGGAGTGGTTTCGAATATACGAGATCACTGCATTTTGAACGGACTTGAAAACACGCGTCGTTTCAAATATACTCAGAGCGCACCAACGCTATGCAGTGCAAAGGTAGTTGAAAATGTGCACTCTTTTAGATCTTATTTTAGACAAAACGCGAGAGATATTGTCATTGTCTAAACGGGTATAATAAATTGAACATCTTATAACCCGTTTCACCCTTTAACGTTAAAGCAGATTTTTGTTTTAGCGAAATAACGGGCTTGAAAACAGGCGTCGTTTCAAATATACTCGGCGCGCGCCATCGCTATGCAGCGCAGATGTAGTCGAAAACGTGCACTTTTTTAGCTTTTGTTTTAGACAAAGCACGAGAGATAATATCATAGTCTGAACGCGTATAATAGTTTGAATATGTCCTAAATTGTTTAAACATTTTCTACTAAACGTACGCGCGTGCGTCGCCGCACAGACTCACGTCACTTACGATGACCCCCCACCATTTTACAACGGCACCCGACCACTCACTGGGGCCGGCGAAGTATTATTTTACAGAGCGACGGTGCCTTCGGTGCCCATATTTTATTACAAATATACAACTTAGAGACTTTAAAAATTAAACACTTGCTCGACACGAACGTTTTTGTCCGACGTATTAACATATTAATGTTAAGGGGGGGGGGCGGTTAAATCCTGAAAAAAATAAAAAATTGTGCGACGTAGCAATAATTATTGCTGCATCGTGAATGTTTTTGAACGGCCGCTGACTCACTCTCGGCGAGTTGATAGCTCCTGGAGCGGAGCCAGCGCTCGGTCGCGCTCGCAGGAGTTGCCTCTGACCGACTGCGTGCGGAGCGCAGGATGTGAGATCTCGAGTCACACCTGCGCAGCGCGTTAGCGCTCCGGAGGGGGCATGGCAGGAAGTGAGCCGGCGGCCGCGCGCACGCGGTTACATGCATGCGGCGGTGTGTAGAGAGGAGAGCGCGAGTGTGAGCGTGAGCGAGAGAGAGGGAGAGAGAGTCGGCGCGCGCGGGAGAGAGACATTTGGCGAGAGTGGGAATCGAGTGTGTGCGGGATAGAGAGAGAGAGAGAGAGAGAGAGAGAGAGAGAGAGAGAGAGAGAGAGAGAGAGAGAGAGAGAGAGCTTGACAGAGAGAGAGATGAATATAGTGGCGCGAAGTTGATGGCGTTTGGAGCGCTCAGAGTTGACTTTATGTTGACTCGCGGACATCATAGAGACGTATAGAGGAATATCCGGACTAGGAATCTTTGATGACTCGATATATGTACAGATTATCTATAGGTGGAGCCACCGGATGGATATCGACATGATTGATTGATTGATCGATATCCATAAAGGGGGCGCGGATTTGCATATTGAGGAAATACATAGAGGACGTTAATTGATTTTCTAACGAATGATAAAATTGGATTTGGAAAAGAGGGCGCTGGGGAAAATCACGGATAGAGGAATAAATTAGTGGTGGTCTATTAATGGCCAATAGAGGATTTATTTCGGACAAAGGACCAATTGGAAAATTCGGTGATCAGATCGACGCTTCCGCGAAGAAGGAGGCCGGGTGGGAAAAACGCGGCATCCTTCCTCGGACGAAGCGTCGACCGCGTCACTCTGTCGGCGGACGCCTTGGTCGTAGTCCGCACTCTGATTCCGTCCCTGGTGCTTGGTGAATTAAGTTGATTTTAGCAGCTATTGATTTTTCCCCTTGGAGGCCATCTTGATTTATTGTTCGAGTTCTTCTTGGAGGAGTTTTGAAGGAGGGTTCGTTTGGAGATTCCCTGGCTGAGTGGAATTTGCGTTGTGGAGGAAAATTTAATAGAGGAGTTGCGGTTGAACATTATCATAGAGGAAATTGGTAATATTTTATTGTACATATTTGTGGAGGATAATATTTTCATGGCGGAAAATATAAGGATAATAGAGGATCGAGGCACTTGTGACGCATAGAGGAGTTCGCGTTTTCAGATCCTGGCCGGTGACTTCCCTTTGATTTTCAATTATTAAATAGAATCATCGTAGAGGAACTTGCGCGGCCCCATTTCTTTAGCATCATCAAGCAGCCTTGGAGTTAGTAATATGGCCGCGTGCCCATGATTTATTTCGAGTCATTCGAATATGTTTGCATGAATGAATCCGTGTAATAAGCAAATAGAACATATTCGTGATTTATTATCTAATATATTTGTGTTTAACAATTTACGACCCAATTGCCACCACACTTCCCGCTTTTCACCATTGCACGAATACCATGAGCCAGAGAGAAGGAAGAAAGCCGCGTATCTTAGAAATACTTTGTAAATAACCCCGTGCGGGCGGGGAAATTCCACGTTACAATTGTTAGATTAACAAAAAATTTTATTTCTCATTTTACATTAAAAATATTATTTGTGAATAGTATATACATAAAATACTTCACTTTAACCAGAAATATATATATATATATATCACTAATGAATCTATATATTAAAAAAGTTATAAAATAGTCATTTTATGTATTTTTACTTACTTGCCGTATGATATCTCTGGATCCGGGTGCTAAAAAAGCTTCATTCAGAATGGAAAATTTTCCCAATGAGACTCTCCTCAGAATAAGTCGAGCGGATTCCTGAAATGCAATAATTTTAAATAATTAGCTACAATTATGTTGAAAAATTATAGTGAATGTTACGCATATTAATATACGTAACATCCACTTTTTACATATCTTTCTGAATTCTGCTCCACTTATTCTGTGAAGAAACCAATTCCAAAGGTTTCTCTAAAATTTAAGCCCAATTGGTCCATCCATGGCAGAGAAACCTTACGGCAAGTGACCTGAAATCATAAAAAAGACAAAAACTGAGAACAACGCAGTTAAAGTTTTGTTATACATTTAGTCGACTAAAATATACTTACCATTTTTATTTAGGATCAGGACCTTATTTCCTTGAAAACTAGTTGCACGCTAGTCATCTCTGTAATACTTGATGAAGATTCGGGTCTAAACAGCTTTTTTGCAACAGAAAATGAAAAATAATGAAAAAGGAATTATTTTATACTTTAAACTAATATTCTATTTTAAATTATAAAATAGAAATTTTTTGACGAATTAGTTTTATAGACTGCCCTCTATATACTTCTCATAGGCATTGTTGGAAACTAGTTGTATGGTTTCCTTCGCACTGACAGCTTATATTCTTACATATAAGCCCTTAAATGAAAGCTTGCGACGAAAGTAATAAAATCACATCAGGGTCACATTTTGTGAGAGAAAGTTCGGGCACCTCAATTCTTCAAGCGGGAGAAGAATTGTTCGACGGATATCCGGTAACATAGAATCTACGTCATTCTGGGCTATATAGGTATACTTAAGTGTACGTTATTTTTCTGCAGACGATATAGATATACTTTAGTGTACGTTGTTTTTCCGCAGACAACAGACGATGTTTTCATACACAGTGTTATATTTTTTAAATCGATTTGAATTTTATTTTGCTTTTTTTGTAAAAACATATATATATATATATATATTGCTAAATAGTGTTAAATAATGATAACATCAATACAGATTTTAAAACAGTGCCAAATATAATTAATACTTTTTTGTCTTTACAATGTTATGAATTACGAGAAGACAATCAGATAAGTATATGGTTTTATATTACATTTAAATATATCATACATATATGTAGATTTTATATTATAAACTTGTTCGTTGTTTAAATGTTATATTTTATTTTTTCAGATTTTCATAAGTCATTATGTCTCATGGGAGGTTATACGCTTAGAGCGAATATTGATAAATTAAGTAATACATGGAAAAATATAAAGGTTTTTGTGTGTGAATATTGAACTATTCTATCGGCCTCACTGATTCTATTCATTAATAAACTAGGAAATAGCTGACAAATCTATTAAGTTTAGTTCTTCAGGTTGTTATTGGCTTTGGCTACCTGCTTACCAATTTTTCTACTGGACTCAAGGAAAGCAGCTTTGTGGCATCCGGTGCAAGTGGCAGATAGTATAGTTCCGAGACCTTTTGTATCGATTTCATCAAATTTGACATCCCTACTACAAGCTCTACACGCCAGAAATTTCTGTATTACCGGGTAAGTAAAGAAATGTCAAAGATTCTATTCTTGATCGTACCAGCTCCTGTCTGGATCTTGATGGAGGATTACTTCTTTGCTGCAGTGTTCCGATGTTGATGGAAGTGCATCGGGTATACTTGTTGAAATGCTCGCCACTGTACTGATGGTTTTTTGATGTTCAGTTGCTGCTCGGTGCTTTTGATGGTGGTTGCTGATGATTTGCAGGTGTTTGCGCTGACTGATTTTTTCTTGCTTCTTGCCATGAATAAACTTTCCTTTCCTGTTCGCTTTTCCAAATGTGTTTTCCATGTGAAGATGATCCAGGCACTCTACCTCTTGAGCCTGGACTCATCTTGAATTGTCTTTTTCAATTGTTAAAATAAATACACTTACACTCTCACTTTTAAATAAAATTTTTAATTACAAATACTAAAACTCTTATAAAACTATTAAATATATTAAATAGTTTTTCCAAAACTTATTAATTGTAAAATAAATCCACTTCATAAAAATTCACAACTAGAAACTAGATAGCGAATTTGAAATGTACAGAGTTTATTTTTGAAAAAATAGTTTTCTTGGCGTAAACCAGGTAAAACAGGACTTACCTGAGCTCTCATAGGTTATAGGTCGGTAAGTCGGTAACACAGAGATATTAATAAATTTGTGTCAAAGCGGTTTTTTGCAAAACTTTTTGTAGTAATATGGTGTATACAACATATATAAATAATAAGAATACAAAATTTAATCAATCTTGTTTTTATTATTTGTAGACATTAGTGAATTGGTACGTGAAAAAAAAATTTTACAAAAATTGACTATACAAAATTATTGCACTAATGTTTTAATAATTTTTTATGAAAATGGTATTTTCTTGTAAAATAGACTTTTTTATCGTATTTTACAGAAAATTTTCTATAGAAATCATGTATGGAAAATATTGAAACAATATTATTTAGTGGTAATATACAGTGTCGAATAAATTATCATTTTTCGAAAATTACCTATGAACATTTTTGAAGTTTTTTGTTAATATCTTTGCTAAAAAAAATTTAGCTAAAAACGGGTTTTTAGTTTAAAAAAAGGGAATATAAATAAAAAACATACGCTCACTCTAAACCAGTTGTTTTTCTAAACTTATTAATAAATTTTTCTCGAATAAAAATACTTTTTTCACTTCACTAGCTTGTCACAGGAATTTCTTTTCTATACAATCTGATAGTTGTGTATAACCTCCCAATGGAAATAGAAAAAATATCTTAAAAAAATAAAAACTTTTTAACAAAGAATCATTTTACAAAAAGTTTATTTTTGTTATACTGATAGATATCAAAATAAAACTGAATACGTATCTGTTAGTCTAATTAGTGTTTATGTTATTGTAATCTATTGTTAATACAAACTCGACTCATCGACTTAATTACATTTGATTGTTGTAATTAAAATATCAAATTAGGTTAAATAATTAATATTGCTTTTTATAATATTTAATGAGAAACTGTTAACTAAACATGTTGATGGTTTGATAATGATATATAAACACTGTTTCATCGTGAAACATTGTCTGCATCTCCGCAGCATGTATAAGTATATCTATATGATGCACGATGATCTATATAATACGAAAGTACGTAGTATTAACGTAACCGGAATTACATTAATTGTTCAGTGTTCTCTCTCGCGAAGAATTGACCAGCCCGAATAGTCACTTCATAATAACTTTTGATGGACGCAATTATGCAAAATATGACCCTGATGTGATTTTATAAGTTTTGTCGAAAGCTTTCATATAACTAGTATATGTTTTTTATACGCACAAAACAAAGCTGTCAATGCCAAGATAATAGCCTCCTACAGAGTCTATGAGAAGTATATAAGGGTCGTCTGGCTAGCGTCCGACGGCAGCATATGGACTGTCGTACTTTATGCTTGCCAGCGTGGCAAGTATAATGTACGCTACCGCGCCCTTTGATATTTGCATTTATCCTAAAGTAGAAGATTTAAATATGATTATATATTTGTTGATACCAACTCATACTTATTTAAATAAATTAACACCATGTTGATCCAATGGTATTTCCATTATTATTTCTATCTGGAGATTTAGGTTGCGGAGCATAGGTTATACTAAAAAATCTACCGATATTAATAGTAGATTTACTATATTACAATATTATTCATATAGATTAGCATATAGACCAAATTTAAGTAACTTCAATCCTTTATTATAATATGTAGGACGAGTAACTCAACAATACTTTTTACATGCTTATATAGTGATGTATAGAATGTTATCAAGGTTGCCACTTTGTATAGAATGTTATCAAGGTTGCAACGTACACGGACCCTATCCCCTCTTCAAAATTTTAATTTAAAATATTTTTTAATTAAATAAAATCATGTGCATGGAATTAACATGCATAGAGTCATGTGTGTAACATTGTTTTTTAATTTATTAATTTATTTATATTTTTATTTACGTTACAAGTTGGCATGATGCGCGTTCGCATTAGACATATGGGTAAAGGCTCCAACTTGCAACATTCGTATCAACTATTTAAACAATAAATTTATGAAAATAAATGCTCGTATGAGATTATTTGATTGATAAACTATGTAAAACGCAAAAAATCCGGTTGCGATTCGTTATAGTTATATTTTAATTCCAAAAACATCTTTGCAAGATTGAGAAAAAACCTAGTACGTGCGCGAGAATCGAGTCGACAGCTACGGCTCAGCTTGCTCCCGGAGACGAGATTATATATTTCACATTATATATAAAATTCTCAAGTATGTACGAAATGGACATTTCACATACCGAATATTTTTTTTGAGACACTTTTGACATATAAATTTATGACGTACATGATCGTTAGTTCATCAGCTTTCGACTCATGTATAGCTTTTAGAATGAATCATTAATTAACATTGTAAAAATAGCAACAAAAGCGTTCAAGTCTCACGACCAGCATATTTGTATGCGAGTTATTTTCTTTCCCGGGGCTTGTCATTAGCGAAAAACCATTATCTATTGTTAATTAAGCATCGATAAACATACGTATGTTATTAGTTTTGCGAGAATTAATTGTTTATGGCGACAAAACAAGTAAATTAAGTTTTCACGTACATTAGTATATCTATAGCGATACTGGCGCTCGGACGAGTGGAGGGGGTAACTCGCGGCTTCAGCATCGGAGCAGCTCCGCTCACCTGTATAAAAGAGCGCGTCATTCCAGGATGAGCATTCATTCTTCCTCTGAAGCTGGAACTAGAATAAAGCTATTATTACCATTATTATTAATTATTGCTGGAACTAGCAATAAGTCTTCTAGCTAGCGGAAGCATACAGGGAAGCGCTGGCGCTCCGGAGAGCCCTCGATGCGAAGCATTGAGTCTCCTACATGGGAATCCGAACAAATGCTACATAACGGCGATTAGTCTACGGCCATGTATGAGGCTATGATTTCAATAAAAAATAAAGTCTTTAAGAAAAAAAATTTTTTTTTCTAAGTCCCTTCACATGGCGAGATGCAAAAGTCCTGCACTAAGTTAGACTGAGCACTTGCATATCCCTTATTATGCGCTGAACTACCCTTAGACTCAATAGGTGGTCTAAGAGGGAAAAGACGATTTTTAAAATAAGAATAATAATAAAGAAATTAAATAAATCCTAGTGAGTCGCAAACACATAGCATTGCGTCTATGTCTACGCTCACGCCTTTTTCGCTTTCTAAATACCTCAAAATCCAGTGTGTGATCTTGGGTGGAAAGGGATTTAAAATCAAAAATAAATTTTGTTTTTCAGCTCGATTGTTCTTTACCAGGCAATGCGTCTTGCTAAAGAACAATCTTCAGTACGTGAGGATCCCGTAGCCGTCCAAAGCTAAAGACTTCATCTACTCAAAAACGCATTGCGTCGTTCTATGAGTATAGAAGCAACGTACATTACGCCACGTATATATTTTATCGTTTGTTGCTGAATGTGTAGAATGCAATATGTCATTGTACATATAAGTAACTAATTAATGTGATTCAATTTTAGTTTATCGACGACCTACGTTGAATTATTCGCCCGGTATCCCGGACCATGTAGATTATAAATAATTGTTCAATAATTCTCTTTTGTATTTCCCGCCTCTTTTTAATTTTCATTGCGCAGAGGCGCGGGCGTTTCAAGGTTTACTTGATAATGTTACCGCTAGTGCTTCAAATGATTCAAAAGATTTTGAAAATAAAGAAAAATTAGGTAACTTATTCATTTTACCAGCAACTTATATTGGTAGTCCAAGATACATGCAGCAGCATTATCAAGATGCAATGGCAATTATGAAAAGTAAAGGCAAACCTGATTTATTTGTTACAGTAACATGTAATACAAAATTGAAAGAATTAAAACAAATTTTAACACAATTTCTTTCAAAAACATCACGAAATGACATACCAAATATTACATTTAGATTATTTCATACTAAATTTTTTAGTATTTAAATGATATAACAAAAAACGAAATTTTTGGAAAATGAATATCCTATGTTTTGTCACGTACGAGCCATAGGCTCGGGTGACTCCAGCGTCCGGTGACCGAAGCTGGCGACGATGCACCGAATGCATCGTCAGCAGGGAACGCGTCGGCCGAGAGCTTCTCACGGCCAAGGAGTGCAAGCTTGCACTTTGACCGTGAGACGCCGAGTCTACGAGTTTTATCTCGCGGACAGCGTCGGCAGATACCCGGCGACCCTCGAACTAGGCAGAGCTCCTCCTTACGCAAGCAATAAACACAAACTACTCTCAACACTTGTCTTGTGTCCTTCGGTCAACCCCCACGATCCGTAACAGCTTTCTGGCATCCCTTAAGGGTCCCGAATCGCGACGCGACGGCAGTGTACACCGGAGTGCTCTCGGCAAATTCGGCAGTTTTTTTTTTGGTGCGTGCGTTGAGCATTTGAGCGAAGATCAACAGCGTTCGCCAACGTGATATCGTCCTTGGCAGCCAGGGAAAAGGAAGCAATTCCAGCCACCACCAGTGATCAGTGACGTGCAGTGACGACTTTGAACTTTGGAGGAAACTGCGCACATCTGCAAATCCGCGGTGATTTTCATCACAAGCCAGCGCGCAATTTGGGACTACTCTTGCAATTGCAGCGAAGTGTGTGCAGTGCCTAGTGTCACGGATCAGGATAGCTCCGCACGGCACGCAGCGCAGCGAGGAATCGCAGCACGACGAGCACCGAAAACAACAACCAAGGAGTTGCCTGGAAAAACCGCACTGAGCAGCACGGCACACAAGGACGATCCACACAGAGGAAATCACGAACTTTCATCATTCGAGTGATTGTGTAACGTGCAATGCGACGGCAATCAGAGAAGACCCAGCAGACATTCCAGCACTCGACATCGCCCGAATTTGCCAGCCGCCCAGGTCGCCGAGGCTCGAGGCTCAAGCCCGAGCTCAAAGTTAGAATCCGCACTACGCACAGAGACGCGCGCCAGCCGACTTCGTATCGAGTGCGGCAATTTTTACGCTCCGTTCCGCGACTGCCGGCGAGCGTCGCGTCGAAATACATGGAGAGCATCTTCTCGAACATCGCAACCCTTGCCACCCCCGAGACGTCGCCTGCAGCGAGTCATCGGTAGCCTCCAGCACCCTCACGCCGACCGACGGCTGACAGCAGCAGCAGCAGGGATCACCAGCGGCCTCAGCACGCCGACCAGCATCCAGGCACCAGCGTCAACGGACTTCAAGATGCGATCAACAGCGGCCTTGTTCCTGCTCGTCGTATTGTAAGTCCGCCACTTTTCTCATACATGCGGTTTGGCTGGTTGCTCGGTAGCGCGTATAACAATTCCCCCCAATAGTAGTTTCGCGATCGCGTATAGTGAAAACGGACAGTGCGTCGTGATAGCGGAATGACGCGCACGAAGCTACGGAAAGCTATGTCGGTACTGAATATAGGACCACGAACGGAGCGCGACGAAAAAGATCAGGATCGCGCAAAACGCGGGCGGCTCAGTGATCCGGAAACGAAGAAACGTTTCAAGCATGCGAAGGAGGTCTATCGCTCTTATTACCGCCTATCACCGACGTCGCAAAGATTGCTGCGGGAATCGCTGGAACCGCGAACCGACTCGCTGCGCCCCCCCAGCAGCGCACGTAACCCTGACCAGATTGGCGTGCAGGTAAGCGCTGCCCCGTGGCTGCTCGCCGCCAGCTCGGCGCCACGGTACTCGAAAGTACCAGCTTCGTCCGACGAGGACCCCAAAAACACAACGTTCGTCATACCCCCGGCTCTCCCAGTCCCCGGAAGTACGGGAGCGATAAAGAAGCCAGTCCCAAGATCGGAGCCCGCGGAGTTGGCTCAACTGCGCAAGAGGCTGGACGGTCTGGCCTTGGAACCACGCGAGCCGCGCGAACAGCCGTCGGATATTTGGGGACATTTGAACACTCCCCTAGTGAAGCCCGCGCGAGTCGAAATAGGGGATAAATGCATGGCAGGCGTATCGAATCTCCTGCAGATCAAACAAATCGCTAGCTACGAGGACCCGAACAACGTGTTCGAATCCGGGAACGAGGAGGAGGCGCGCGCCGCCTCAGCGACCGGCTCCCGCCGCGGCTCGGGCAGGGGCACCCCTGCGCACCCTTCCGCTCTTGAACGCGAAGCGGACAGACTCCGCAGGGTCATCGACGAGTTATTGTCCGAAGATAGCGCGCCGGAGGACGAGGAGGTAATGTACGGTCAAATCCGGGAGGCGATCAAAATCTTGAAGTCAGGAAAAAAATCGACCAAGAGCCAGTTATTCAGAGACATGCCACCGCCTTCGTCAAAATCGCTTAGCAATATTGCGGCAAAGCAAGCCGACTGTGCGCTCCCGTCGTTCCCGGCATGGCCAGAGAAAGACTGGCTAGCGACTAGCTCGAACAAGGCCGGCGCAGACGTGAACAGTAGAGCGTATGAGCCACCGGCTGCCGTCGGCAGTAAACCCTTCCTTGGTGCGGAAGGGAAGCCCCGGGGCGAATACCGCCGCTTCCCGCCGGCGGACGACCCGAGCTCCGATCCATAGAGCGATCCCGATGGCTCGGACGGGCAAGTGGAGTCATGGCGCGAGCGTCGCCGAAAAAGCAGAAAGTCCCGAGCCAACGAGTCGTCCGACGGCGGACGGAGCGATCGGCGTAGAAACCGGGACGATCGCTTCAGTGACGGCCGAAGATCGGAGCCGGCCGCACCCCCACGTCCCCGTCAAGACCCAAATGAAGCACGCGAAAGGTCCATGAGCGATCGACAACCTTGTCGATTTGCCACCCCTACACGACCAAGCGAGGGAAGGGCTCGGCACGTTGCCGAGCGACGTCACAGCTGCGACACAGAACGTTGTGAGCACAAGGAGTCGGCTGGCGCCGCGCAACATCACGCGAACGAAGTCCCCGCTAGCATGCGGCGGCATGAAAGCGCCGCATCGCCCGACGGGCGCCGCTATAAGGGCGAAAGGTCGCCGAGCGGCCGCTCGACCGCGAGAACGGCGCAGTTTACCCCACAGCGCAACCCTTACGAAAGCTCAGACAGTGATCATCGGCAGAGAAGGGAGGACGAACGAGCGCGTCGCCCATGTGGCCACGGCGGCCACGCCGCGGGCCGTCGCCGCGGAGACCCGGGCGATTCGGACGGCAGCTATAGCTCAGCAAGCAACTACCGTAGCTGCGCCGGCGACTCAGATGGAAGCTGGCGCAGTTATTACAGTGCACATGGGCACGGCAGGCGCGGCTATAACGAACTCCCCGACGGAAGACGCAGCCGCGAAAGCTGCCACGCGACCGACCGGCGTAGGGGATGCGCGCGGGCGTACAACAACAGCGATCAACAGAATGGCCGTCAGGCGCGCAACGACGCCCGGGAGACAGAGACACGGCACACGGGGAGCGAGCATCCGGATTCCCGATGCTGCTCTAGGTCCGGGCGCCGCGATAGCTATCCGAGGGAAGGCGAAGCCGATGACAGGTTCCCCCGACGCGATCCCTCGCCACCCCATGCACCGGGAAGGCAGCCACCAGCGCAGCCGCCGGTACCCCCGCCGCACCCCTTACCCCCTCCATGGTCCCAGCCTCCCCCGCAGCCCCCATGCGGCCCGGGAACCCCGCACGTGAACTCGCCCCTGGCAGCAGCGGCTCCATCTGTAGCAACGATCGATCCGAGACGTTACGCGCACTTCACGCAAGCCCTCTCTATGATCCCCACATTCGACGGGGATGTGGACACGCTGTCAATTTTCACGACAGCAGTAAGGGAGGTGCTCAACTCATTCGGCCCGGAGTTTGAGAGATTCCTCCTTCGCCAGATTGCAAACAAACTGACAGGCAAAGCGACACAGGGCTTTCGCGCGCGCACGGTCCGGTACGGGTCAGTGGAGGCTCTGCTACGCGAGCTTACGTTGCACTTCGCGAACATCGGGATCGCAGACCAATTGAGCGCGCAAATTCGGGCGATTGCGCAGGAAAACGGCGAGAACGTGGGCGACTACGGCTTCCGAGTCGAAAAAATTTACTATCGACTATCGACAATAATCGATTCAGCTCCAGGCTTTTCCGAGCTCGACAGAGAGGCTCGAAGGCGGCAAGCAGACTCCGACGTACTGGAGCAATTCATGTACGGCCTCAGAGCGCCCCTGGAGCAATTCATGTACGGCCTCAGAGCGCCCCTGGACCATCTCGTCCGGGCGACGCGCCCCACGTGCTGGAACGACGCCTTCACCGCAGCCATCCAGCACGAAGCCAGGTTGGGAGCTCGCTTGCTTACGTCCGCCAAATCGGACGAGCATAGGCCGGCGGCCCAGATAAGACGAGCGGCGGCCGCGGCGGAGAGCGCAGATAAGGTGGAGAAGCCTCCTACATCAAGCAAGGAGAAAGGCGGCGCTGCCTAGGACGTGAGGGCAAAATCCTTTTGCTCATACTGCGACGTGCCCGGTCACGCTCTGGACGAGTGCAAAACTCTCGTACGGGACGCCTCACAAAAGAGGATAGAAAACCCGCGCGGCGAACGCAGCAAACCGGAGCCCGGCCAGAGTTACGGCAGATGGCCGAACAATAGAAGAGGAGGCGGGTTTCGCGGAAACAATCAGCGGAATTCCGGAAATGGCAACAACAACAATAACGGCAACCATAATAACAACAACAACAACAACAACAACAACAACAACAAAGACGATCGCCGTGACAACCGAAAGGAAGGCGGCGACAGCGCTGGCGACCAGCGCGATACCAGTCAATGCAACCAAACCAAGCCTTTAAACTAATGCGACGCTCGTCTCGTTCCCCAGACGATGAGCGTCACGTATTAGATAGGAATAAGAAAATAGTAACGAAGCTTATACGAACGCAGAAGAGCGATTCGAAGGAGATTTCTCCGGGTGGCGACGCCCCTTGTGCCATCGAAATCGCAACAGCTAGCGACACGCTCGCTTTCGGCGAAAATATCACGGATAGAACAACGAACGTGATAACAGCGAAAACGTCACAGGTCACCGCACCCGGTGCATCCCAGATTCAGCAGGAGATGGTTTCCGAAGCCCCACGGCCGGATCAGTCACCATGCAAAGAGCAACTCGTGCAGCCCCCAGCTGTAAACGGTGAGATGTCTCTCGTCCCAGGTCGCGCCAATCGTGATACTCCGCCTGAGTATACGACGATTGAAAGACTGCAAGAGTCAAACAAGCGGACCAAGGGTTACATTACTCTCATCGATACACGCATCAACGCCCAGGGCGAACCCGGCGTACGAGCAGCTCATGAGCTCGGTTACAAGTTCGACTTGCATGTCGAGGAGGCCAAGCTTGTTGATGATAGGATTCTGCCGCAGCAGTTTCCCAGCGCGACCCTCCCAGAGAGGCCCAGAGCAGCTGGAGTGAATTGCGAGGACCTGGAGTCACCAGATGACTCGGACGCATGCTCATGCTGCGCCGACATACGTTTTCTCACGGCCGGGAGATCCCCTCCCATAATTCATCTAGAATCCGAGCAACTGCTGAGCGGAAAAGCCAGCCTTTTCGTCGATTCGGGAGCAGACGTGTCGGTTATCAAAATCGACAAGCTAGCGAGAGGTGTCCCAATCAATTACCGACACAGAATCGTGATCCGCGGAGTCACTGAAGGCCACTCACGCACCCTCGGAATCGCCACTATAGACTTCCACGACGTGTTGTGCGACTTGCACATAGTGCCCAGCGATTTTCCAATCGAGACGGATATAATAATCGGCTGGGACGTCATTAATGCCCTCAAAGGCAGCGTCGACGCGGCTAACAAATGCCTCCGACTTGGGGAGTTGACATTCCCGTTCGTGGAAGAGGAGCGAGTTACGATACCACCGCGAGCGAGGATGGTAATTAGCTCGATACTGTCCAACGCGGATGTAGAGGTTGGATGGATACCCCTGCAACAAATTCATCCCGACTTGTTGTTCGGCAACTGCATCGCCGAGAACAGGAGCGGTCGAGCATTCGCAGAATGCATAAACACAAGCGAGCAGGAGGTGACGATTCCAACCCCAGTAGTAGAGATTGCGGCATTGCCACGCAGTCCCGCAGAACCCTTCGTGCCACGCCGATGGGGACGGCCAGGCAGAAGGGTGACTGGACGGCCAGGCGAACATTAGACGACTGACCGCCGACAAGGAAAACCGTATGGATTATAGGGAGGTCGAGCTTCTGAACGAGAAGCTCCAAGCAGACGACGCAGCTAGAAGAGCGAGGGTCGACATGATCCTACAGCTTGCCGACCTCGAGAGCTGCAACGAAGAAGAAACCGAGTTAATTCGGGAAATCGTCGACGAGTTTGCCGGCGTATTCGGACTCGAGGGCGAGCCGCTGCCCGCAACACACTTACTTCGGCACGAAATAAATTTGAAGTCAAACAAGCCAGTGCGAACAGGCCGCTATAGATTCCCGCCGGCCATAAAAGAACACATGATCAGAGAGCTGGCAAAGCTCCGTGAGAAAGGGATAGTCGAGCCCTCCAATTCCGGCTACTCATCATCCCTTTGGATAGTCCCGAAAAAGCCGGACGCCAAGGGCAACAAGCGGTTCCGTTTGGTCACGGATTTTCGTGCGCTCAACGAAGAGACGGAGGGTAGTTGTCACCCCCTGCCGTTCACAAGCGATATCTTGGAGCACCTGTCTGCGGCAACTATACATCACGGTGATGGACTTAAAGTAGGGCTATCACCAGATCGAGATGGACCCGAAGTCCAAACACCTGACGGCTTTCTACGCCCCGGATGGGAAATCCGGCAATCAGTTGTTGCAGTTTAAGCGCATGGACGATGGGCCTTAAAGAGGCCACAATTACGTTCACCCGTGCCATGAATTTGGCAATGAGAGACCTGCAAGGGGAGGAGGTCGAAGTGTACTTGGACGATCTGATGGTCTTCAGTGAGACACTCGACCAGCACGGCGATCGGCTGCGCTGGGTCCTGCAAAGACTGATCGACGCAAACATGACAGTCGAACCCAAGAAGTGCCAGTTCCTGAAGCGCGAAGCTCAGGTGCTCGGGCACATCGTTGGCGGAGGCTTTATCAAAGCCGACCCGGCCAAAACGCACGCGATGGACAATTATCCGATCCCCACGAACGCACACAAGGTCAGGCAAGCCCTTGGACTATTCAATTACTACCGCCGATTCATCAAGGACTTCGCCAAGATCGCCAGGTCCTTGTATGAGGTAGCGCAACCCGAGGGAAAATTCGCTTGGGGTGAAGATCAGCAGCACGCGTTTGTAACGCTTCGGGCCCTTCTGACAAACCCGCCCGTTCTGAAAACGCCAGATTTAGACCAACCATTTCTGGTGTCGGTCGATAGTTCCGATTTCGCTCTTGGTTGTGTGCTTTCGCAAGGCCCCTGGGCACCGATCAGCCCTGCGCATTTGCGTCCCGATGCCTAAAAGGCAGCGAGCTGAAGTACCCGACTTATGACAAGGAACTGCTAGCCTTGGTCTATGCTAAGGAGCAGTTCCGCTGCTACCTGTACGGCAAGAAATTCACATTCGTGACGGACCACGAGGCGTTGAAGCACTTCCACAACACCAGGAAGCCCGATCTACGATTTAATCGGCTCAAGGCCGCGTTAATAGGTTACGATTTCGATATCATCTATCGCCCCGGCAAGAAGAACGCGAACGCCGACGCTCTCTCTCGAAATCCAGTACTGGAACCCGGGAAGGTCAATCCAGAGCTTCCGCGTGAACAGCTGTACCAGTTGGCCGACAAGCAGATCGACGAGAGCCCGGACGAAGAGGCTGGAGCCCCGCCAGGGCGCATCTTCCGCTTCCGCGCCGTGAAGCAACCAGGCGATAAGAGCAAGAGGGTACAAGCAGTCACCGAATCGAGCGCGTCCGTAACTCATGAACAGCGGCCTAAAAGACGTATCAAGCGCGTGACCATCTACGAGAAGGGAGAATTTTTGGCAGTAAGGAACGTGGACAACGGTTTCTACCTCTGCCGAGCGTTACAAGACGTACTCAGCACAACCGAGCCAATACGCATCCGATGGCTGACTAAACAGGTGAACGAGAATGACGTCTTCGTGCTCGACTACGCCGACAGTATAAGTTTTCAATGCATTCTAACGAACGTAACGTTGGAATCATTAGGCAAAGCGAAGTATAGACTCAGCCCAAACGAGCGTTTCCGGATTGCCAGAATCCTCCAGCAATCGATCGAGAACTTCGCCTTGCCGGACGAAAAACAGAAGACTGCAAGAAACCAGCAGGCAAGCAAGGAGAGCTTGGTGACAACATTCTCCGAGTCAGCAACAGTGCCGGAGGGCTTGCCACCTGGAGCTTGGAGATATATCCGGGACGTAGCACCCCTAGGGCAGGACGCGTCGCACAGCAACTCGTCCTTCAATCGCAAGACTCCGAGGTTGTTCACGCCAATGTCAACTAGCAGTTCCTCCTCAAACGTAGTCGATGCATCCGGTGCTGACGCGCGCGCGGCCGCTCCAGAACAGACGTTTCACGTCCCCCGTCTAGCGCAGGATACATTGGGCACAAAGCCAACGAGCACGGATAAGCGAAAGTCCCCTACGCCAGTTGATTCAAGCGAAAGCATCGCACTGAGCGCAGCTAGCAAGCCGCCTACCCTGAAGCTTCCATGGCCATGGAAGTCGGGAGAAGCTAGGAAGAAACTAGCAGTCAGAGTAACTAAACACGCGGCCGACGGGAAGCGCGGTCTGCGCATCGACATCGACGAAAAAAGCGCATCAACAGCCCCGTCGGCCTTGACTGAGGCAGCATCGGCCTTCGCCGCGTCAAGCCGCGATAACGAACAGCTGCAAGAAGGCCCATGCACCGCACAGGCCGGCGCGCAGTGTAACCTAAGTCGCACTGATACCGGGGGAGCAATGCACTCACATGCAGCTGGCATGATAGCCTTCAATGACGTAGACGTACAGCGCACGGCCGAAGCGATGCAGATCGTACGATCAGCTGACGATGACGGAGATGCGCGGCGCACGGCCGAAGCAATGGGAACTGCACGATCAGCTGACAGTGATATCCTCGAGGACCCAATGGACGCCGGCCCGCGAGAAGATTTCGAGGGAATCCCGCGTAATTACGATCGGATGCGCGCCTCCTCGGAGGAACGCTCATCAGCATCATCCGCAAACGTGCTCGTGCAAACGTACATCAGAAAGGGCCGGTGCGCAGAACCGCATATCCCGTGGCGAAGGTGTACAGACATCCCCAACGACCCGCCAGGAAACTGTCTGTTTTTCTCCCTCATCCGAGCGGCTAGACTAAACATGTCGGCAGTGGACCTGCGGCGTCGTCTACTCGCGTCTTACAGGTTGCTCGCATGTGGCGAGTACACGGCAACTAAAGCCATACTTCAGTCAGACAGCGAATGGGAAAATGTCGACTGCGCATTCCTATTCGCGCACGAATTCAAAATGGACGTGTGCATTCACGTGAAAAGACCTGACGCGAGCACAGTTTTTTGCCACATCGTGGTGGCTGCGGCGTACGAAACGGTTCACCTCCACCTCGAAGGCCAACATTTCACGCCGTACGTCCACGCAGACATACCTGAGGAGCGAGCGCGCGGCAGCGGGCCGAGCCAGAACAGGCCACCATCGCCCGGCGGCGAAAATAGCCCCTCGTTGTCTCCAGTCCCGATCCGACTCGACCGAAAGAAGCGCAAGCCCGAAGCTACACCAAATCGAAGGCCAAGCTACGACAACGAAGAGCAAAGGGAAGATGAGCAGCAGACGGTCACCGTCAACAAGCAAACGCCCCTTTGGGATCGCCCAGTGACGATTTCCAAAGGGCTGCAATGACGGCACTGCCCAGCAGCCACTCATCGTCATTCGAAAATGACATCGGCAAGGTAACCACACGTGAGGAGCGAGGCAAGCGCCCCAACGGTACGAAGCAACAGCTGCCGACAGAGGCCGAGCAAAGCCACACGTCGGACAGCGACGGGCAGTCCAGTGGCCATAGGGTTGGCATCACCGATGCCGCCCTGAAGGACGATGCGCTAAGACGCTACGTGGTAGCTCGCGCAAGGCCGCCTCGTGAGAAGCCGCCATGGGCCATACCCAACGACGAGCTTCCTCCACCGTTGTCCACCTCGCTCAGCTAAAGGAACATCCCTTCGCGTATAGGGAGAATCTGCTAGTCCTCGTGGCCGCAGACATGGCATTGTCCACGTTCTCCAGGCCCTTGTGGAACGAGGCTACTTACTCCCAGCTACCCTGAACGATCAACAGCTAGCGGTCGGTGAAGTAAGCATAACCCATTGCGCAGGATTGTCGATATTTGGGTTATGCGTGAAAAATTATATAACAGAGAGGCCAATGCGCAGCGATCTGCGGAAAGGTCTGAAGACCTTCAAGGGTCTCGTAACTAGCCAAGCCATCAAGAGCTTCGCGGTTATCAGAGACCTTGGAATGCTCAAACTGTCTGAGTGGACAGTGTTCACCGACATTTTCGATAACGTGTTCGCCAACGAGCCAGTGGTAGCAATCATGTACTTGAATAATCTGCCGGTACCGCCAACGAAGGACAGGTACAAGCTCATCCAGCAGTACCACGTGGCAGCCCTAGGAGGGCACCGAGGAACAAAAAGACGTACGCAAAAATTGCGAGAGACTTTTACTGGCAGAACATGCGCCATGAAATAACGCAGTTCGTCGCCCGCTGTAAAGTCTGCCAGACGAACAAACTCGTCCGGTTAAAAACGAGGTCGCCGATGGTTATCAGCAACACCCCGGCGTTTCCCTTCTCCCAAGTCGCCCTGGATTTCTATGGGCCTCTGGAGAGAACCAATCGAGGCAATAGGTACATTTTAACGGCCTAGGACTGGCTCACTAAGTTCACGCTGCTCACGCCCGTGAAAATGGCAACAGCAGAAGAAGTGGCAAGGGCCTTAACGGAAAAACTGATCTGCGTATTTGGCCCCCCGGAGGCGATACTCACCGACCAGGGTACGCACTTTCAGAATCGCCTACTGGAAGAGTTTGCAAGGGTATTCGGGATCCGCAAGTTCTGCACGACCACCTACCATCCACAATCGAACGGGTCGATCGAGCGTATGCACCACACGCTCACCGAACACCTCCGAAAGTACGTAAAAACTTTCAACAATTGGGACCAGTGGACGTCCTTGTGCCAACATGCGTACAACTGCACGGAGCACGAGGGAACACGCTACACGCCTCACGAGCTAGTGTTCGGCACGAAACCGCGCACGCCCTCCAGCTTTCCGCGAGAAGGATCGGTAGTCACGTACAACGAGTTCATCGAGGAAGCCACAAACAACCTGGCGGTGTTACAAACGTCAGCGGCAATGAATCTCGTGCAAGCCAAATTCAGATCGAAGTATTACTACGACCGCAAATTGAATGTCAAGCATTTCCGGGAGGGCGAGCTCGTATTTCTGTTGAAGGAACCCAAGCACAAAAAGTTCGGCTTGGAGTACACGGGGCCATTCGAAATTGTAAATGTAAATAGCCACATGAACAACGTAACCCTGCGCGTCGAGAACAACCTAAAAACGGTGCATATAGACAAGGTAAAGCGCGCGGCAGAAGTTCTGTACGAATCTGAGTCCGAAGTAAACCACCCGTAGAACAGTCGTTTTTTTTTATCGTTTTTTTTCCGCAGCAACGGACGCGTGGCTGCAGAAAAAAAAAACAAAAATAACAAAAAACGACATCTATATCACCCCGATCTCGTATAGCAGACGCAGCGCCAAGGAGCGCTGGCCAAATAACAGCAGCCGAGCGGCGACTCCCACCTACCAAATCACTTCCAAGGCACAATTCAGCTCCGATCGGGCTGATACTAGGCCTATAGGATAGAGCATCATCCCCACATATAGGCCACCTGGGAGTGGAATTTGCGTAGGACCCTTAGTTGCAGAGCTACGGCCCTTTGAATCAACATATCTACGCGCCGCCGGCAGGCGCAATGCGGGAGCGCCGGCCGACGACAGCGGCCGAGCGGCGTCTCCCACCTGCCAAGTCACTTCCAGCGCGCAATTCAGCTCCGATCGGACTGGTAATGGGCCTATGGGATAGGGCAGCATCCCCACATATAGGCCACCTGGGAGTGGAATTTCCATACAACTCTTGGTTGCAGAGTTACAGCCCTTCAAAGACAGCATACTGCGCGCCGCCAGCAGGCGCGACGCAAGAGCGCCGGCCGATAATAGCGGCCGAGCGGCGACTTCCACCCTGCCAAAGCACTTCCTGCACACAGTTCGGCAAAAATCGAGCTAGTGATAGGCCTGGGCGATAGGGTAGCAACCCGACATATAGGCCATGGGAGAGTGGAATTTCCGTACGACCTATATTTGCCGAGTTAGAGCGCCAAAATCAAAAAATCGGGGAGCGCAGCGCAGACCGGCCGCCACATTTCAGCAGGCCCCCCCTCCCCTCTCGTTACTGATAGCACGTAACACCGATCTCTCCGCACTAGGGGTACCAGGTCATGCACCCCCGACCCAGCGGACCCACACCACGAACTAGTCAAACTAATAACCTCCCCCCCTCGCCTAATTACGAATAGCACAACAAACGACAACGGCAATCTACGATTACCGAAACAGCACACGCGCGGCTGCTCACGCACCGAAAACGGCACGCGCTAAGGATCGTTCCATCACCGAGAAAAGCTCCAACCGCGCGGACCGCAAAAGCGCAGCCTTAGTTTATGCACAGCCAAGCCGCACAGTGGCGGACACCGTGAAGCGAGCGCGCCATGCACAAGCGCGTGAGGGGCTAGTCACTGGCCGACGCTCGCACCAGTGTGACACGTGCGCGCTGCCGCAACGAGCGCGGCCGTCATGGCGGCCACCTTGTAAGCGCATGGAACGGGTGGTGAATTAACACGCTACCCGTTGGTGCGCACTAGAATAGATTCATTATATAATAGTAATACTATCCATACTAACCCGTTTTTTATACATTGTATTTCTTATACATTCTTGTTCTTTTCAGATATGTCAATAGACAATAAGAAGTGTCAAAAAAAATAAACATAAATATATTTCATTTGTAACGTTAGTATATAAGCCATACTTTAAGAATTAAAACCATGTATCAGCTCTGCCCAAAAATTCCGTAAAGCAGCAGCGGCTGCTATCGCGAATCTCGAAGATTCCCATCCCGTTACGGACCCTTTGGACCCCAATCCCTATCCTCTGCGAGGGCACCTTGCCCCGCTGGTGTAATGTATTCACAAGAAGTGAAGTGCAGTAAAGTTTTTGGGCTCGGTGCCTCTACTATCGCCTTTACTTTAGTCTTTGATTTGTGCAGCCCAAATTTGTCAATCGCGAAACCGAGGAGCTCTATTTTATTTTGCATGAATTTGCATTTCTCCGGACGCGCTCGCAGTCCGCACTCCTCTAGCCGTTCGCACACTCTATTAAGATTACTCAAATGCTTTTCGTATGTCTCGCCTGTTATGTAAATATTGTCCAAATACGCTATAGTGTTCGGAATACCACATATTGTGTTTTCGATTAGCATTTGAAAGTCGCTAGGGCACGTGCTTACGCCTTCTGGCAGCTTCGTATACTTAAATAAGCCTAAATGTGTACTGATAGTTAAAAAATGTGGACATTCTTCCGCTACTGGAAATTGCATGTAAGCATGCGTCAGATCTATTTCCGAGAATGCATTACCGCCTTGCATTGCCGCGAACACATCCTCTATGCGCGGGAGCGGGTGTTTGTTTCTAATAATATTCTGATTAATTGTTAAATTGAAACTACCGCAAATACGTAGTGTTCCGTCTTTTTTCGGTACTGGGACGATGGGCGTCGCCCATTCGCTAATTTCTGCGGGGATTAAATGTCCCAGTTGTCGCAATCGCATAATTTCTTTCTCTACGAGGGGCTTCATTGCATACGCAACGTGTCTCGCTGTGAGAGCCACTGGCTTGGCGTCGTCTTTTAGGCGTATGAATACTTTTCCTTTGTTAAACATACCCGGAGTGTCTCCGAATAATTTACTATATTTAGCTGCTAATTGTTTTTTTACATCGAATACTTTCAAATTTTGGATTTTAATTGCGCTTGATTCTACTGTATCTATGCGCAACGGCCATAATTTGAACGCTGCCAGCCATTGTCTCCCAATCAGCGGAGGCCCTTTTCCCGGAAGTACAAAACAATTTAACTTGTGCGACATATTATTGAATTTGACTTGGACATTTTCCATTACCCCCACCGGTTTTAATACATTTTCTACATAGTCTTGTAAATAGTTTTTCGTGTCAGATAATTCGATTTCGTTAAATAGATCATTTTTAGTTTTTTCCGACAATACCGTCGCGTACACGCCCGTATCGATTTCCATTCGGATTTTTTTCTCATTAATTTGTACATCGACAAACATCGGTTCTGCTTGCACGCCGCTTAATTTGTTAAGCGAACCGCTTTTCTGCCCGTCTACATTGTTTCGGTAATTTACCTTTAGCGCGAAAAAGTCGTTATTAAAATATAAGTCGCTGTTCGAGTCGTTAGCTTCTGTTTCTTCTTGTGAGTCCGTCTCGTCCAGGAATTTCATTTGCCGCTGCTTTTGATTTTTGTCCCTGCATGCTGGCTCGATGTGCCCCTTCCGCTTGCAGAAGTTGCATGTTTCGTGACGGAGACGGCACTCCTTAGCCATGTGGTATGGTTTGCCACAGCAGTAGCATTTCAACGGTCGTCCTGGCTTCATTGAATTCCTCGCTAATTCTTTGTTTTGGTCATGTATTTGGTTCTGTTGACGTGCTCCTTGATTATTATGAAATTTGCCCGCTGCTTTGTATTGATTTGATTGCTTTATCGCATAAATCGAATTTTCTTGTGCTCCTTGCGATCCCAGCATTTTTTGCGATCCGTCTGCGTTGACTACTGCCGTTTCTCGCGCTACAGCTTCCTTGTAGGCCATCTCAAAGGTTAAACTGCTTTTCTTAAACAACTCTACTCTGGTTTCGTGATCGTTTATTCCGCAGGCAATTGGTCACGGAGCGCATCGTCCAACTTTTCAGCAAAATTACACGAGAGGGCCAGTCTTCGTAGTTTAGCTGCGAATTCTGCGATGGACTCGGTTTTTTCTTGCTTTGCTTGATGAAAATTGCAGCGCTCCATGACCTCTGACGGAGCTGGATTTAGTTGGTCCTTCCTTAATTTCTTTATCTCATCAAAGGATAGTTCGTGCGGTTTTTTTGGCGCACTTAAGCTTTTTATTAGTTTGAACGCTTCTTCGTCGAACAATGTCAGCGCGGTTAACGGTTTTTTTTCTTCCTCTGTGTTTTTGACTAAGAAATGAATTTCTAGTCTCTCGACGAACGTTTCCCAGTCTGTCTTGTCGAGGCAAAATTCTAGCTTCGGTGACTCGTTCGACATTATGTTTGTGTTTTCGTCGTCACTCGATTGTTCTTCGTCTTCTTGCTGTGTTTGTATACCGTCCTGCCCTTGTCTCTGCTCCGAAATTTGTACACTTTCTTTCTTCTCGGTGTCGAGCTGCTGATGTTCCTTAATATCGTTTGATATTAATCTTCGCAGCGTATCTACATTATCGCTTGCTTCGAACGAAATGCCTCGCCGTTGTAGTTCTTCTACTGCTTCTTTTTTTCGGAGGTTATAGACCCATCCGACTAGCTGTTTTCTCTCTTCGTCGTCACTCATTCGAATGAATGCGGTTATTTATCGATGCTGTACTTTGACTGTACGATGTGTTAATCGTTATTCGTTCACAAAATACTATAGCTCTCGTTCGATACGTCTACCTTTGGCTCACGTTCTGCTTATTTCTTCGTATGGAACACGCACCACCTGTATATCCTCGTCGCCAGTGTAATGTATTCACAAGAAGTGAGGTGCAGTAAAGTAGACACTTGGTATATAAAGTATTAGTGTAGTTTATTATACAAGACAAATGAGTAAGATGTCTTACAGTGCGCTCACGCCGAGCGCCGTGACAGTTCTGGCCGTTGGTCTACGCGTGAGTGGCTCGTCGCTACTCGGTATCGCAGACCACTGTCTTACCGATACCTCACAGCTGGGATCCCGTGATTCCTAATCACATCATTCCTAGCAAAACCCAATCCAAGCATTTCCCGTTCTATCATAGGCCTAGAAAACCTAGATAGAACGAATCTTCTGCAACTCTCGGCCCGCGTACACCAATAGAATCTTTTTGCTTATTACTCATTCACATGTATTTTTAGCTTTTCATCGTTTTTTTTTACCGGTCGCGAGGACGCTGTGACCGCCGCAACATCGGACGTGTCACGTACGAGCCATAGGCTCAGGCGACTCCAGCGTCCGGTGACCGGAGCTGGCGACGATGCACCGAATGCATCGTCAGCAGGGAACGCGTCGGCCGAAAGCTTCTCACGGCCAAGGAGTGCAAGCTTGCACTTTGACCGTGAGACGCCGAGTCTACGAATTGCATCTCGCAGACAGCGTCGGCAGATACCCGGCGACCCTCGAACTAGGCAGAGCTCCTCCTTATGCGAGCAATAAACACAAATTACTCTCAACACTTGTCTTGTGTCCTTCGGTCAACCCCCACTATCCGTAACAATATACAAAATTTTTGATTTTCTATTTGTGTTAACAATGTACACAAACTGAATAGGTAACGTATATATTTTCATGTAATAATTCGACATATAAATGCCTCCTGAATTGAGGGTAAGTTGAATTGTTTTTAAGAAAGATTTAGTATTTAAATTGTCTTATTTTAAAAAAAGTTGCATTAATTTCTTTTTTAGAATGAAGGAGAATCTAGGTGGGAACGATGGAACGCGGAATTATATTTAGCGCTGTTGTGTATGCGCCATGCGTTGGAGGCACGGGCTGTTTGGTCCGGACTCCGGAAGCACGTGTGCCGGTATAACGTTGAGCCACTCATATCGTAGGCCGTATGCCTGACAATGTTGGGATAGTAGCTGTCATTTATTTACAAATTTGTGTACAAATTTATTAAAACGGACGTAATAAATAAAAATAACTATTGAAGAACAAAGTGCAGTAGTCACTGATCCAGTATCAAAAAAGAAGGGAAAAAATAAAAAAGGAAAGAAAAGAAAGGTTGATAAGCCAAATGAAGAAGAGGTTAAAGTTCCAAATGAGAATAACATTACTGAAAATGAAATAGAAACTAAAAAAAGAAGCAAATTAAATTTCACATCAAGATTTTACAATATAAGGAACTAAGAAGCGATTGAAATTACAAGTTGTAAAAAGAGTTTTGCCACACTGGTTAGTACATCCTGAAATTGTTCATTTAGACTTCCCTATTGAAAATAATAACGTCATTTCATAACGTCATTTCATAACGTTAAATAACGTTATGGGTGATGCTACAATTTCGGACCTTTTATGACGTTATTTTGTGACGTCATTGAACGTAATTTAACGTTATTTACATCCGAGGAAATGATTGGTAACTTAAAATAACGTCATTCTTGATTGCATTTAAATCATAAAATAACGTTATTTTATGCGTTTCCAATATCCGGCTTGGGTAATTACAATCGTTAGAATATTGTTATTGTAATATTTGCGCTTGTCGCTGTAAGTAATAATTAGGAAACTAAAGAAAAAAAAGATAAAAAAAAATTTCCCCGAAAGAGGATCGAACTTGACACCTTCTGATTCATAGTCCTAGACTGTACCACTGAGCCACGAACACTTGTTATTCCTGATACTTAAATTTTTACTCTTATATCTCATTTGCCTATATATTAGAATTTATATAGTCATTTCAAGGGATTTTTTCGATGATTCACGAATACACGTAAATACGTTCATTATTTTTAGAAATACATTTCAAATGATTGCTTTTTTGTAATCCGTAAAATGACGTCATTTTTGTATAATATTTATTTGTCAGAGTCCAGTTTGTTAGAATAATATATAACGTCATTTTTTCAGAAAGAATTTTTTTGTCGATGATTGACGCGCACGTGTGAATACGTAAATTATTTATTAATAATTACGTAAATTATATATAAAACAAAGTTCAAAAATACATTTTTTTTGGTTTATCCTATGTAGCTTTTTTATTATTGACTTTACGTAAAAAAGTTCAGTAGAAAATTTGTTTACAATTGAATTTCCTATTAGGTACATGTATCCCTGATTGCAAAATTAACTTTCTTCATCGCAAAATTGTTTAAAACAAAAAAAATTTTTGTAAATGTTCATGTTGCAACAGTTTATATAAAAAATTACATTTTTGGTCAGACATTACATTTTTTGTTTACCAAAAATTACATTTTTGGTTTTAGGATTTTGAGACTTCAAATAGTGATGATTTCTACCGAGAGAATCCCATATATGTCTATATATACATATATATGACCCTCCCCCTCATGATACCACCCTAACGTTAAAAAAATTTTTTTTAGACTTTTTAGACTGCAAATAGTCATGTTTTTCGCTGAGAGAATCCAAACATATTTGTATATGTATATATATGATCCTCCCTCTCATGCATATACCACCCCGATGTCAAAAGAATTTTTTTTTAGTATTTTCAGACCCTAAATTGTTGTTTTTCGCTAGAAGAATCCCATATATACATGTATAGCTATATATGTGACCCACCCCCTCATAACTACCACCCTAAAGTTAAAATAATTTTTTTTAGAATTTTCAGACCCCAAATTGTTGTTTTTCGCTAGAAGAATCCCATATATATATGTATAGCTATATAAGCTGCCCCCACCACCGCGCCGCCCGGCCGGAGTGGATGCGCGGCCGCGCGGGCTGATTTCGCTTGGTTCACCGGTTGTTCTAGATGAACAAGGTGATCTACAGCTGTCGGAAGAACAGCTATCATTTAGAGTAATATTTCAACAAGGAGTATGTCAAATTTAAATAAAAAATATCAAATAGTTTTTGCGTAATCATCGATTTAAAAAAAATTATCTCGGCTCCTACTGATCCGATCTTAACAAAATTATTACGAAAATTCATGGTTTTTTATGTACTTTAAGACGCATTTTACTCCGATTCTCTAACTTGAAAATTGACCGAAATACGATCCTAACAACGGACATTTGTTGACAAAAATGTTTTTAAAAATGAATTTGAAGAAAAGTTCTTTTTACCATTTGTTAAGTAGAACATGAGCTGTCGATTGCGGGTGATTGCATCAATATGTCATGATCTGCGCCAAATTGAAATAAATGTGAAAATACAGATTAATAATTTTGCAATAAGCCGCCATTTTGAGATAGCGAGGTCGGACTAGAAATTTTTTATTGTATGAACTTCAAAGACACGTTTGATCGGAAGTCTGAACAAAAATGTAATTTGTTTAATAATGACTCTATCCCTCGATGATGGAATAGTGTGGAATAAAATTGATGCGTCTCTTCGAGCCAAGTTGTTTATTAAAAAATTTGCCAAACGTTTCGGGATATTTTTATCCCCTCTTCAGTGGCTAATTTGCAAAACAACTTTCGTGTTTTACATTATTAGGACGGACCAGAAAAAGGATAAATCGCATATGGCGGGCCTAGGACTCGAGAATTTTATTAAAAACAGAAAGGTCTCACCGGTGCCTTTCGGTGGTAATGCGGCACCGGTCGAGGCAGGACATCAACTCTTGGCACGTTCTTTGAAACGTTTGGCAAATTTTTTAATAAACAACTTGGCTCGAAGAGACGCATCAATTTTATTCCACAAAAATGTAATTTTTTATATAAACTATTGCAACATGAACATTTACAAAAATTTTTTTTGTTTTAAACAATTTTGCGATGAAGAAAGTTAATTTTGCAATCAGGGATACACGAGCCTAATAGGAAATTCAATTGTGAACAATTTTTATACTGAACTTTTTTACGTAAAGTTAATAATAAAAAAGCTACAGAGGATAAACCAAAAAAATGCATTTTTGAACTTTGTTTTGCAATAATAACAATGTTCCCGAGTAGTTACATTGTAGATACTTTATGGTAGTTCTCAGTGCACTTACTCTTACCAGTTCCAATAATAAAACTGCTAGTGGCAAAAACTTCCAAAAATTATCCTATACAGTTCCCTGGGGCCCCGACTATAAGTGGTATATGAAAATGACGTCATTTTGAAGATTATAAAAAGACAATCATTTGAAGTATATTACTAAAAATAATTTACGTATTCACACGTGCGCGTCAATCATCGACAAAAAAATTCTTTTTGAAAAAATTACGTTATTTATTATTCTAACAAACTGGACTCTGACAAATAAATATTATACAAAAATGACGTTATTTTACGGATTATAAAAAAGCAATCATTTGAAATGTATTACTAAAAATAATGTACGTGTATTCGTGAATTATCGAAAAAATCCCTTGAAGTGACTATATAAATTCTAATATATAGGCAAATGAGATATAAGAGCAAAAATTTAAGTATCAGGAATAACAAGTGTTCGTGGCTCAGTGGTACAGTCTAGGACTATGAATCAGAAGGTGTCAAGTTCGATCCTCTTTCGGGGAAATTTTTTTTTATCTTTTTTTTCTTTAGTTTCCTAATTATTACTTACAGCGACAAGCGCAAATATTACAATAACAATATTCTAACGTTTGTAATTACTAATATTTAAATAAATGAAAAATGAAATGACAAAAAATGACGTTATTATTTTTAATAGCGAAATGTTTAAAAATAACGTCATTACCCAAGCCGGATATTGGAAACGCAAAAAATAACGTTATTTAAATGCAATCAAGAATGACGTTATTTTAGTAGTTACCATAATCATTTCCTCGGATGTAAATAACGTTAACTTACGTTAAATGACGTCACAAAATAACGTCATAAAAGGTCCGAAATTGTAGCATCACCCATAACGTTATTTAACGTTATGAAATGACGTTATGAAATGACGTTATGAAATGACGTTATTATTTTCAATAGGGTTACGTATACAGTGCAAGCTAGAGTCTTATCTTGGCTTGTAAAATGTGATCAGTTTCCTACAGATGGATTCGAATTGCAATGTAGAGTAGTGAATAAACCGTACTACGACATATTTGGTGCAGCATTTAAATTTTTTTTTATTATTAACCGTGTTTATTGTGTGTTAATTAATTTGTTTATTTTATAATATTAAAAGGTAATATTCATTGAGTCATAGAGATATTTCACTTGCTTCTCCAAGCCAAGAACCGGCAAAGGAAGAGCCTGAAGTTTTGCATCATCCATCATCGCAATTGCAATATAGTACATTAGAGGGTGGTTTTATGAATTGAAGAAAATTAGGTGATGGATTCCAATATACTTGTCCGATTCGTTATAACCAAGAATATAGACAAGTTGTGTTGGAAAAAGAGGTTGCAGAAAGTGATAGTGATAATGAATCTAGTCCACAGTGGGAAGATGAGAGCGATGGAGCGATGGAAGGTAACATTTACGTTAATTTATGTACTTTGTGTTTTGTAATTAATTGAAAATTGATTGTTTATGTCGTTAATTGAAAATTGATTGTTTATGTGGTTAATTGAAAATTGATTGTTTATGTGGTATACTTTATAGATTCATTATCTGCTGAAGAGTGTGACGACTCTGATGACTTAGCTGATTGTCCCGAAAAGTTTCGTATTTTCACAACTGGCTCAAAGACGTATACGCCTCATTTAGTAGGTTTTAAGAGAATAAAGCCAGTTACATTTTCTCGCAGACTTGATCCTGGTCCATCTTTTCAAGAAAGATTAGCTCAAAGACTTGAACCTAATTGGTTGGATTACAATTCAGTAGCTGATAAATTTGACAAAATAGATCATCTCGTTGATCTTCATGGACACATTATTGGAATGAGTTTTCTCGAGATCATAGGTTATTGCTTTGACTTAACATTTTTTAGCTATGAGTATATATTTTAAAACTAAAATCTTAAAATTTTACTTTAAATGGCTTCAACTTTCTGAACTGATTACTGATTAATTTTATTACATAATGAAATGAATGCGCCATAATTTCTGGAGAAGTTCAGAAGGTCGATACACTACTAAGAAGTAAATAAAGTACCTTGTTTTTGTTTAAAAGATTAAATACTAAGTTAATTATCTGTTAGAATAGTGTTTATTTTTCAATAATATACAAATATTTGTAAATTTGATTGTTGCAGAGTATTCTACAGAAGTTTGTTATCACAGTCTTCCATGAATAATAATAAATGAGCTCCAAAGAATTGGAAATCTATGTATAGTTTATTTTTTGTCTATTATGCTCTTAAAAAAATAGATGCTCTGCTCAAAATGCAGTTAACATTGAATTGTATTTCAAGCGACATTTTTTCAGTCTTGGTCATGAAACATGAAAGATGTGGTGAATAGCATATTGATGATAATTTATATATTCTGTGCAATTCTAAGGCTGTGGATAAGACAAAAAATGATTTTATTTATGTAGCAAAGCTTCTAAAAGCAAGTACAAAGTAGCAGTTTCATTTAGTGAAGATACTTTAAAGGATAAGGTATATCTTTCAGTATGAAACTAAATATAAGTAAGCGATTACATATTGACGACTTGGAAAATACACCAATATTTTTACGCACATTTAACGTTTGATCCAGCAGAAGCTTGTGTGTATACATAGTCCTTGTGGGTGAGACATTATCTTTATCACAAGGCACTTGTAATGAAATAAACAAATTTCATTACGAAAGAAAATACTAAACACGTACGCAACAGCAAAGTACAAGGAAAACTCACGACTATTGCGTACTAGCCGAAAAACTTGAAGAAACTTCGAGAATAGGAATTGCCCTAAATTAAGTGCGCAACATGAATGGAAAATACGCATCTACCGAAGGTCGGCGCATTGAGGAAATCGAGAGTGGAAGATTGAGGAAAAGCGTACACAAGTGTCATCATGGATAGAGAAGCGCAGAGAAAACCTTCGACGGTCACGTAATTAGGCGTGGCAGCGGAAAGTGAGAGGGCCCAACGCCAAAAATCACCTACCTGCTTAAATAGAGAAAACGAGCGGCGGCGCGGACACTAAGTTTACAGACCGAAAACTGATCAGTACAATCGATTGCCCTCAAGAGCGGACAAATACGCGAACCTGTATAATTGTATTCTTTTGAACACGCGCAAAAAATACGAAAAACAGTAGTGCGCGAGTCTTCCGTAATTAAGCAAACAGAGAAGGCATTCCACTTGAGAAAGAAAAGAGAAAGAGAGAGAGAGATAGAAAGGAAGCATAGAACGGGCCGACCGAATACCCGTGAAAAGGCCCAGACGCGGCGGCGCCGTATACTCTCTCTCTCTCTACAGAGGAAGACCCTCACAGCGGGAGATCACGGAGCGGCAGCATCCAGCATCGACTTCTACATATACATATATATAGATATACACATACACAGACAACACACCGAGAATAGCAAGGTACTTTTTCTCTTCTTAAAATATCTGAGTCTTTCATTTTTATACTGGTCTCGTATTTTCCGACCCCTCACCTGGTGATGCGATCGCTTCTCGATCGTTAAGCAAGGGGATTATTATTATAAATTCATGTCAAATCAATAAATGAGTAAATACATTTATATATATATATATATATATATATATATATATATAAGTTAGTGAAAAATGTCATGAAAATTAATATTATGTAGATATATTCACAATATTAGTAATTATAGTGAATGTTACATATGTAAACATACGTAACATTCACTTTCAACTTATCTTTGCCAATTCTGCTCCGCTCAGTTTGTGACCATACTCATAAGGAAGGTTTTCCAATTTGGTTCATCAGGATTGATGGTACGGTTCCTTCCGAAAGCTGCGGCAAGTACACAAAAAGCATGAAAAAACTAAATTTGAGTAAAAGGCATTTAAAGTTTATTATGTAAATCATACAAATGAACTCAGCTATACTTACAGAAACTGTCTGGCATAACTTGATTTGCTTTTGGTACTCAAATATACATACAATTAAGTATATTTGGTGGTACGCGCCTATCATGCTGTGTGATAATAGCATTTAGAAGTTGAAAATAAAATAAAAATTATCGTTAGCTATTCATAATCAAGTAATGTTTATGAATTACAGTTACATGTAATACTTACCATTATTAAATAGACTTCAATATGTTAAAAAGTATGCCAAATAATACTCCAGACAGTCATTATAAACTCCCATCATGCTGGCCTGCACCCGCACACCTAAAAGCAAAAAATAAACCAACAAAGAAAAAGCTCATTATGAACACAATTATTACAAATTAGTTTCCAATACTTATCTGAAGAATGTTTGTACTCTGCAGAAGCTCTTGCACTTTTACAACACCACTGAGGTTATAAACATTGTTACAGCAGCTAGCAGACTAACTGCACTGATCTAGTGTCGTGAATGAAAAACAGCTGTTTGACTGCTTTCTGCTGTTTTATAGAAAATTCTACTATACCGATCAAACAGTAATCTTCATTCTCGACTGGATGCTGTGAGCCACAACCCGTTCGAGTGGCAAATTCAAATTTTTTGAATGCCTTTACTTTAACACATTGAGTTTAGTAACATAAAAGGACACATAGAAAAATTAATTTTACGGATTTTATTATATTTTACGGAAATAAATTAATAAATCTTGAGAAAAAAATAATAAATAAATAAAAAATAAATAAATAAATAAAAATAAATAAAAAATAAATAAATAATTAAAAATAAATAAATAAATAAAAATAAATAAATAATAAATAAATAATAAATAAATAAAAATAATTTTAAGTCGTATTTCCAGTAAGATTTCTTATGAAATTACTCTTTAAAAAGTGTGTTTAACATAAAATGACACATAGAAAAATTAATTTTACGGATTTTATTATATTTTACGGAAATAAATTAATAAATCTTGAGAAAAAAATAATAAATAAATAAAAAATAAATAAATAAATAAAAATAAATAAATAATAAATAAATAATAAATAAATAAAAATAATTTTAAGTCGTATTTCCAGTAAGATTTCTTATGAAATTACTCTTTAAAAAGTGTGGTAGAAAAATCCTTTCCACAAGTTTGGCCTAATTAAAATATTTAAAAATCACGATTTTTCAAAAATTTACTTGAAATAGATTTATCAGTTTTTTGTCTATATCTTCGTGGCAAATGTATTTAGGAAAAAATGGCTTTCAGAACCACATTCTACGGACTGTTAACTGTGAAAAAAGTGAATAAAAAAAATTGATATTTTCATAATTCTAACCCTGTCATAACCCCTTAAGGGGATCAAGAACGTTTCAAAAATCTCGAAGCTATGTGTCGATAACTTAAAATTACAGTTTCCTCTGTAACTATTGTTCTTTTAAAGTTAGACGAAATTCGTAAACGTAATTGTACATAAAAAAACAAAATTTATCTTCAAGCATGGATAAAAGTTTCAAAATATTAGTTTATTTTAATAATTAGCATAAACGAGTGGTGCCATCTTCTATCTTTCCTTAGCTGAAGGTTTTTTTTGCATTCTCCTACTAGTCCGGGCTGACTAACGCACACCAACAGTAGCAATGCGTGGCAGGCCAACATGTGTTCACCACCTTCTGAGAATACAGCACAGCTTACTATGCAGTGGCTACCTACGCATGTCCCCGATGAAACGCGCGATGCTGAGAGTATGGGCAGAAAAATTTGGGCATCAAATACTAGGGTGAAAAAATGGGTAGTGTTTCCGAAAATTTTATGAGGGTAAAGGGCGATCTCGGAGGCTGAACGTGAACAATTCATAATAATTCAAAATTTGCAAAATAAATACTTTATGAACAGATATGTAATTCTACAGAAAAGGCTTATTTCAGCAGAATTTGAATGATAAAAATCGAATGGTAACTACCTGAGATTATTAGACTAGTTTGATAATCTTCACTTACAGACTGTGAATTGATAACAGTGAAAATGCTCCGATTTTCGTGATTCAAGTTATGTAACTATAAGTAATCATTACATATGAACTGACGTAAGCCAAAAATTACCTTTGTTTAAAAATTGTTTATTTGAAAATTGAGAGTAGAATTTTTTTCTAATGATGTCTTATATGGGTACCCGTACAGAGAGGACTAAGCCTTTTATGACACCAGTGGCAGACCCTTGGCTAGAGCGTTCTAATGAGGGTCACACCTGGTCACACCTAAGGGCACAACCTCTACAAATAAAATTTTTCCTTAAAATTTTTCAATTTTTCAATATTATGAATTTTTGTATAAAATATTATTCGTTTTTAAAATTTACTAATAATAAAAAAACTTGAATCATAAAAATCGGATGATTTCATATTAATTAATTTAGGCCAAGCGCCCTAGCTTTTTTGTGGACTTAAAAGTAGCTCGGCAACGGATACCGTGATTATATAGAGAAAGGGAAGCCCGTATACTTTTGGACACGAAATCTGTGCGGAAACGTTGTTTATTATTCATAATAAAATGCAAAAATGCATTTTTTTTTAGTTTTTTGCTTTTAACTCGTAAAATAAGAGATTAACGTAAAAAAGTAAACAGAGAAAAGTTGTAGCTGATTAAATTGCGAAGAAATTCATATATTGAACGTCTCTATCCGATGAATGGACATGGAGGAAACCTCGGAAAACCGTGGAAAACACCGCAAAATCGACGTTTTTTTAAAAATTGAAAACTCAGCCATTTTTACACTTTTAAGGCTCAAATTTAGAATGAAGGAAGGGCTTTATAACTACTTTCATGTCGCCAAAAAATGGAGCTTTCCGCCAATTACTTTTTGCATAATTGCAAATTGAATTTTTTATGTACGATTTTTAGTGCATTTTTGTGTGCGCGAGCACGAGAAATTGGGGAGTCCTACTGGAATTTGGAATACAGCGTTGAAAATTTTATGATTTGAACAACGAAGTGTATATTTTGGATTTGCGAAAAAAAGGTTTTGAATCGATGAAAAACGAACTGAAACGTGAGCGAAAACGGCCGAGCGCGCGGCAGTGGTGGCAGAGAAAGTGTTTAATGTATATAGATATACAAGCGCGCTACGACGCCGCGCGCTCGGCCGTTCTCGCTCACGTTTCAGTTCGTTTTTCATCTGTTCAAAACCCTTTTTTCGCAAATCTAAACAACTACATTTTCTTGTTCAAATCACTCCAGTTATTGGGGTCATGAAAGTAGGTATAAAGCCTTTCCTTCATTTCAAATTTTAGCCTTAAAAGTTAAAAAATGGCTGAGTTTTCAATTTTTAAAAAAACGTCGATTTTGTGGTGTTTTCCACGGTTTCCGAGGTTTCCTCCATGTCCATTCATCGGATAGAGACGCTCAATATATGAATTTTTTCGCAATTTAATCAGCTACAACTTTTCTCTGTTTACTTTTTTACGTTAATCTCTTATTTTACGAGTTAAAAGCAAAAAACTAAAAAAAAAATGCATTTTTGCATTTTATTATTAATAATAAACAACGTTCCCGCACAGATTTCGTGTCCAAAAGTATACGGGCTTCCCTTTCTCTATATAATCACGGTATCCGTTGCCGAGCTACTTTTAAGTCCACAAAAAAGCTAGGGCGCTTGGCCTAAATTAATTAATATGAAATCATCCGATTTTTATGATTCAAGTTTTTTTATTATTAGTAAATTTTAAAAACGAATAATATTTTATACAAAAATTCATAATATTCAAAAATTGAGAAACAAAACTTTGTTAGTGTAATCATGACAATCTGAGCACTCACTTTATCAAGTACTTACCAGTCGATTTTTGTCATTCAAATTCGGTTAGCCTTTTCTAGTTTTATAAATCGTTTACATCTATTAAATTTTTTTGTTAGCCAACTTATTTATTCAAATTCGAATTTAATTTCAACGATCTAAATGAACCGTCATAAAAGGGACACTACGGCCTGCGACCCCGGCCTACCCACAGGTCAAGTATTATAAACTGCCGCGTGGTCTAAGCGTTTGGTACCAGGTGGTGAACACGTGTACCAAGTTGCCGCTATCTTTTACTAAGAGCGTAGTACAGCTTGCAGCGAGTGGCTATGTACACTTATCCCCGGTGAAATGCACGATGCGGAAAGCAGCTGAAAGTGTGGGTAGAAAAAATCTATGGTCGAAAAATTCTTGCTCAGGCCGGTCGCGCATGCTGTTCGAGCTGCATTACCGATCTTCCGGGAAGACTTGAGAAATGAAATTCTGCGCCTCCTGTTGCCTGTCAAAGAAATAACATTTTTCCTCTTTCTTACCCTCTTTTTACCCCTTCGAAAGGTAAAAGCGGAATAGTTTGTTTGCTGCACGAAGATTCGGTTTTATTCTTTCATGCCGCTCGAAAACTTAATATTTTTGTGACTATTATATACCTTATATAAATTAGTTTACGGGTAAACTCGGTTTTTATGCGTTCTTTTCGTCAAATAACTTTTATAATGCATTTTCTCGGATGCATGGTACGAATGCAGCGCTTTTTATCGCCTAGCGGAGGAAAGCGGAACTTATTTTTTAATATATTTTCAAAATTTTTTAAATATTGCAGTCATTCCGTAAATTTTACGTCTTTATGAATTATTTCCCAAATTTTCACAGCAATCGTAACAATAGCCTCGGAGTGGTTTCGAATATACGAAATCACTGCTTTTTGAACGTTCTTGATCCCCTTAAGGCATCCATTTGTGAGCGATTCAATCGCACTCTTAAAAATAACATGTGGAAAAAATTTAGTCTACAAGAAAATTATAAATGGGTTCATACTCTTGCTGATTTAGTTGAATCTTATAACAATCGGAAACATCTTACTATTAATATGAAGCCTAAGGATGTGAATAAGAAAAATGAAAATAAAGTCCTAAGACGATTCTCTTACGACCGACGACTATTCATAAAACCGAAATTCAGAGTAGGCCATAAAGTACGAGTGAGCAAGTCTAAGCATGTTTTTGAAAAAGGTTATACGCCGAACTGGTCTACAGAAATTTTTACAATTCAACGTTTTTCGAAGACAATACCTGTTACATATCATCTACAAGATTATAAAGGCAATCCCATTGCAGGAGATTTTTATGAGCAAGAACTGCAGAAAGCTATGTATCCCGATGTATATCTTGTGGAAAAAGTACTTAGAAAACGAAACAATCAAATTTTTGTTAAATGACTAGGATTTGATGAATCACGTAATTCTTGGATTGATAAAAATACGATGAAAGAATGAAAAATTGGGAAAAAATAAATGTAACAATAAAATGTATTTATAGGTATAAAAATGTTTTATTTAAAATAAAAAAGTTTTTTAATTATACAGTGTTAAATTTTATTTTATCGCAACAAATAAATATCATTACGCATGTCATTACATTAATAGATGAATTTGAATCTTTCACAACCATAATATTTTAAGTATAAAGAATAGCGCTGTAGTGTTTCGGTTATATTAATATAAAGATTGTAGTGTTTATTCATTGCTCTAGAGATTCGATCAGGTAGAGCTAATTGAAATTCACCATTAAGCTCTAGAATAATTCGAGTATCCTCATGTTTTAAGTCCGTTACAAGATAACTTTGATTTTCATTCAATTCATGAAAATTTCTTTCTTGTAGCGGGCCATGACCTCTCATTGATATCTTATTTAACATTTCGATATCCATGATTATAATTTAGATGATTATTTAATTTTTATTAAGAACAGAGGAGTACAATAAGAAAGAAGAGGGGAATACTACTGCTCGTAGTCGATTCTTACGCAAGAATGTTTCGTCTACGGTGCTCTTCACTTTTTAAGATCCTTACCCCACTACTTTACTTTTCAAGCCCCTCTCTTTTCTGTCGAGCAGAGAGGGGGAGGCTCTCTCTCCTCTACATAGATTTTCAATTTATGAATTGCATATAATGTAGAATGAATTTTTAGTATAGGTCCAAGCATACCATTCATGATTATTATGATTATTATGAATACGAACTTTTTTCGCGAACCATACATGTTTTGAAGAAGAACGAAAACACCTACTATGTCTTACAGGCGGCATATTAAAAGAATCATATAATATATATAAATACAGTATAATAATGATATAATATAGTTTAATATAGTATATGCACTTTTTCAAAAATAAGATTGATAATGAGTTTTTTTATTTGATAGAATGTTACGACGTAGCAATAATTATTGCTGCGTCGTGAACGTTTTTGCGCGGCCAGCTGACTCACTCTCGGCGAGTTGACAGCTCCTGGAGCGGAGCCAGCGCTCGGTGGCGCTCGCAGGAGTTGCCTCTGACCGACCGCGTGCGGAGCGCAGGATGTGAGATCTCGAGTCACACCTGCGCAGCGCGTCGGCGCTCGGGAGGGGGCATGGCAGGAAGCGAGCCGGCGGCCGCGCGCACGCGGTTACATGCATTTGGCGGTGTTTAGAGGGGAGAGCGCGAGTGTGAACGTGAGCGAGAGAGAGGGAGAGAGAGTTGGCGCGCGCGGGAGAGAGACATTTGGCGAGAGTGGGAATCGAGTGTGTGCGGGATAGAGAGAGAGAGAGAGAGAGAGCGCGCGCTTGAGAGAGAAAGAGAGAGAGAGAGCGCGCTTGAGAGAAAGAGAGAGAGAGAGAGATGAATATAGTGGCGCGAAGTTGATGGCGTTTGGAGCGCTCAGAGTTGACTTTATGTTGACTTGCGGACGTCATAGAGGAATATACGGGCTAGGAATCTTTGAGGACTTGATATATGTATCTCTAGGGTTTACTCGAGGATGATAGAGGCTTTTCAAATATCGTGCGGTTTATAGATTATCTATAGGAGGAGCCACCGGATGGATATTGGCATGATTGATTGATTGATCGATATTCATAAAGGGGGCGTGAATTTGTATATTGAGGAAATACATAGAGGACGTTAATTGATTTTCTAACCAATGATAAAATTGGATTTGGAAAAGAGGGCACTGGGGAAATCATGGGTAGAGGAATAAATTAGTGGTGGTCTATTAATGGCCAATAGAGAATTTATTTCAGATAAAGGACCAATTGGAAAATGCGGTGATCAGATCGACGCTCCCGTGAAGAAGGAGGCCGGGTGGGAAAAACGCGGCATCCTTCCTCGGACGAAGCGTCGACCACGTCACTCTGTCGGCGAACGCCTTGGTGGTAGTCCGCACTCTGATTCCGTCACTGGCAGTCGTTCAAGTTAGTAAATTTTCAGCAGCTAATAGTTTTTCTTTCCCCCTGTTGGAAGCCATCTTGGTTGCCGTTGAAGTTTCTTGGAGGAGTTCGTGAAAGGAGACATTATCGTTGGAGGTACTCTGGTTAAACGAGCTTGGCATATTGGAGGAAAATTTGTAGAGGAATTCTAGTTGAGCAGTAACATAGAGGAATTTGGTAATATTTTATTATAAATATTTTTGGAGGGTGATTATTTCTTGGCGGCGGTTATAAGCGTGATAGAGGATTGAGGCCGTCGTGGCACATGGAGGAAATTTCGCGTTTCCAGATCCCGGATGGTGTCTTCCCTGTGATTTATAAATATTAATTAAAATCAACGTAGAGGAACTTTCGCGGCCCCCATTTTTATAGCATCATCAAACCGCTCTGGAGCTAGTAATATGGCCGCGAGCCCATGTGTTTATTTCGAGTTTCAAATCTGTTTGCTTAAATGATTAATTGTAACAAGAAGAATAAAATATATCCGTAATTTATTATCCAATATATTTGTGTTTAACAATTTTCAACCTAATTGCCACCACACTTCTCGCTTTTCACCATTGCAGGAATACCACGAGCCAGAGGAAAAGGAGAAAGCCACGTATTTTAGAAATACTTTGTAAATAACTGGAATCCCCGTGCAGGCGGGAAAATTCCACGTTACAATGTATAATACTGCACATTTATTAAACTGAATTTATAACAGTCTTATACTAGTTTTACATGTATTCTTATATTAACCGATAGATTTTTTATACAAATTCGAAGGTGCTATCTTTAATATGAAGCAGGAACAATTTTCCTTCGCTAGCTTTCTTAATAAGAGCATTTAATAATGTTTGATTTGATTCCAAAAGTGTGGCGACTCTCTTAGGAATAAATACTTGAAATTGTTGATCAAGCTCGAGTACAACGCTGAATCCAAATCGACTATTCAATGATTGGACTTTTGATATACTGTATGTAGAATCATTATCTAATTCAGCCATGGATTTTTTAGGTAGGTAGGCCATCTCCTTTGCAGCTTTGTTCAATTCAGAGAAATCCATTCTGCATCAAAGAAATAATCAAATTGATTAGATGTAAATATAGCTGAATTTATATGAATAGAATAATTTGATATATTATAAATAAAACTTACTTTTATTATTAAGAGTTGTAGAGCATTGGAGAGGAAGCGACTGTTATTTCAAGCTATCGTTGAAGAACTGTACTCAAGTCAAGCGAGCTCTCGGTTTTGTTACAAGCATCCCCTCTTTGAGAACTCGAACCTCCAGTATCGTTTCCCTCTCCAAAGTTTTTTTCTTCCTCAGCTATTTCTTATTCGAACGCATTGCTCCTACTTTTAGATCCCAAGCGGCAGCTACCGCCGTTTCCCTCTCCATTTCAAGTCTGGGTCTTTTCATTGGAGGACCTTCCTCCCCACTACCACTACAAATACTCTGTTGTGAGAGACGTCTGTCGGCATTTTGAGGAACATTCATGCAATCCTGCTGCCCTTTATCGTCATTTGGAGACAGATCTTCCTTTTCTCGTTTATCTTTGAAACGAAATATTTCTAATGTCCTATAATGACCCCAAGGAAGAGTATTGGGATCATAAGGATATATAGAGCGTTTGTCATCGTTAGGACTAAGTGCAACCTTTTCCTCCCTGATGGCTCGAACTATATGTAAATTGCTGCGTATATGACATTGTGTATGTTTAATAATACGTAATTGTTCTAAGAAGTGTCGATAGTCCTCATGATTAATGCTATTTTTGACAATATGCGTTTTCACACCTTTTGCTTTTTTGATTGGCTGTTCATTTTCTATTAAAATACTATACATTTTACTTCATAACCCTATAAATTCTTGCATTATGCAACCATTACACACATCTTTCATGATTCCCAGAACTTTTTTTAGCACGAGGTATATTAAATTGATTATTTTCAGGATAGTCAGATGTATCAAACTTATTTATATCATTTTTCATAATTTCATACATATCAGCACCTTCGATTTCATATATAAAGCTATCGGTATCGGTATATAGTAATTTACATTTAGAGCCAACTCGATTCCACATATAACCGTAATAAAAGTCATACATTAGTGTTTTTGAAAATTCTAGAACGCAAAGTCCTATGTACATCGGTTTATTTATACCTATGGTTGTCTATGACAATTGTACTGCGACTAGATTTTCATCAAATACAGCACTACTATGAAAATTAGGCAGAGCGATTCGTGCTTCTGCTCCATATCGCCCATGCCATTTATTAATTAATTTTACATCCTTTCTTTTACGTTCACGTTTCTTCCATCGTTAACCCATATACTGCATTCACCATGAGTTTATAAAAAAGTTTTCCAAATTTATTTCTAGATTGTTTTCTCTTTTCAGTATTTAAATCTACATAAGGTTTGAGCCATGACTTTTGATGGAATTGTAGTGCTCGATGTATCTTTGTAAGCTTAAGTCCGTATTGCAAAGCCTGTTTTAAAGCTGGATAATGAATCACATAGTTCTTTTTGTTATATAATGTTGTAAGAAGTTTCTTTTGAGTTGAACCAGGTGGCGCTCTATGTTCCGGATACAGTGGGAGATCTTTGTAAATATCATGAAGCTCTTTTGGATACTCTAAATCTACTTCCAAAATGAAACCGACATCATTATCATCCGAAACATTAAAAAAGTCATTGTTATCAATACATTTAAGCCATTTAAAATTTCCGACCATAAAGATAATTAACATCATAATACATTAAAATTTTATTCAATTCATTTTCATTGAAATCAGCACCCATATATTTATTATTAGCCTTAGCATATCTATTACAACATTGACTGATATCACCTCGTATACCTTTTTGTATAAATAATATCATATGAATATCAGTCAGAAGCTCTAGCTCAATTTCTGTATACTGTAACATTGCATCCCACGTTAATCCTGGTGTTGTATAATAGTCTGCTGGATCGAGCTTATATGACTGTAAGCATGTCTTACAGAAATTTTCAAAAACATCGGCTGATAGAAGTACATCCGTTTTCAAATATAAATCAGAATACATTCCTAAGTCTCTAATATTAAAAGTATTCCAAACATTTTGAGCATGCTGATATTCAGTTTCGGTGCTATTACAGTTTATTAATTGACTATGAAATGATTCTATACTAGGCAAGTAAAGCTGATTTAATCTCTCAAAACTATTCACATACTCACATGTAAAGACGCCCTTTCTCTTTAGTAATTCGATCTGTCCTTTAGTGTAATTGTCTTTCTTAAATTCATATTCAACAATATCTAATTCTGACAAATAAGAAGCCAGTTTATCCAGTGACGATGGCATAAATCGAAATGAATCAATAAATCGAAAGTGAATAAAGCTGTTTTTAATTTCTTTTATGAAAGATATATATCGTTCCTTATTTTCAGCCAATACTTTAACATTTCCTTCAAAGTCAGGATGTGTAGCTATTTCTTTTATAATGAAACGTGAATCTTAGCCTATTAAGTTATGAAATACGACTGGTATGAAACTAGCATTTCAATAACGTAAATTACATTTGTTATGAGCAGCCCCTCTAAATTTACCGGTTAAATGACAATGATCTCTAACTTATTTTTCTCCATTTTTAAAATTTTGTAAACAGATATGACACTTTGTGGCTAATTACAAAGCATGTTCTTCTATATTTGAAAGATCATTTCTATAGCATTGTGGTATATTTTTTCTAGCTCAGCTAACAATATCTTAAATTGCTTTATAATCCATTGAGTAGGTGTTTAGCTTCAATTGTTTTTTTTTCTATACGGCATATACATTGATCTTTCGTTATCAAAACTACATTTTAAATACATTCCAATGCTAAATACTTCATGTTCTTGAAATACTCGATCATCCTCTACTGATTTCAATATACATTCAAAGTCAGCGTATATAATAAATGGAACCTGTTCTTTTCGTTTGAAATATTTAAATCTCAGAATATTATTTTGAGGTATTTTAATAGCACATGTATTTATTTTCGAACAGTCCTTCTCATGAATTTTAAGACTAATCTCATCAACAAAATAATGCAAGCAGCGATCACAAAGATATATTTTTTTATGATTTTTTTTTATTTGACTTCTAATCAATGCAGACAAATTTTTTATCCATACATAATGAAATTTCAAACTAACATTATCTTGATTATTGAGCTCTTGATCATCATTTTCTTCATCAATATGATGATTTTGTATCAATAGAAGATTATAACGTGTTTATCTCGTTTTAATTTCGTTACGTGACATGGAGACGTTTCAAACCTTTTACCATATCTTTTAAGTATTTTATTGAAATATCATTCTGTTTCTCAAATTTCTGAATATTTTTAATCTCAACTGGAAAGCTTATACCATCAAAATTAAGATCATTTTCATATTTTTTATAATTTTGTAATTTATAATTATGATTAATTGGATGAAGAGCTGCTAGAACAGCCCACTTAAAACACTGATTATCATGATTTTGTACATTAACACAAGCTTTTTTATTTGCTATGTATGATGGTAATTCAATGTATGAACATGATTTAATAGGATTGTGCTTGTTTATATTAATTGTCAAGCCAACAATCGTTTTTAATGTCCAACCAGAGTCTCGTTCTTGAAATCCTTCCATGCTTGTTAAAATTACTTTTTTGATATCATTTTCAAACCAAGAATCGAGATTAGTTGTAGTATAAATACAGACATTTTTTGTATTGAAATATTTCATTTGAATTTCCTCCCTCACATTTTGTTTTTTTATAGCAAACTGAGCTCCAATTTCAGTGTTTATTTTCAAAGCATTATGTATTGAAAGAATTGATTTTACTTACAGTTTCAAAAGTTTATATGCTTCAGTCAGAAAAGTTTCCATGTCTATATAAATATGATTAACAATTATAGCTGTTTGAATTCGAGTTTTAAAAGCAGATTGAATAGGACGCCATTCGACACCTTCAACCTCTCGTGATTGTTGTTTAGAAGTTGATGGTATAGGTTTTTGTATATTACCTCCAACTTTTATAAGACTATTGTGTTTAATTTCTAGTGAAGTCAAATGACAAGAGTATGTTTGATATCTCTGTAAAACCGATCTATTTAAATCAGGACTACTTTGAATATACTTTTTGATATTGTCTATTGCTACCTTCGCTATATCCCTCCATCTAATAAAATCTTCAACACTCGAAATATCTCGTTAAAAATATGTTTTCCATAAACTTTGTACAGTTTTTTCAATATATTTAATGGAAGGCATTATTAGATATATTAGCTAATTATATAAATGAATAATATAAAATGATTTATCAATATAGAATGTATAAATAAATGGTTATATATAATATAATTAATATGTGAATGATTATAGAGTATAATATATAATGTTAAAAAAGTTATTGTGAGAACTATTTTTTCCAGTCGACTGACTGGAAAGACTGAGCTGTCTTCGAGAGAATTTCATAGAAGTGGGGATGGTGACAACAGCGCCAACTAGAAAAACATTTAGTACTAAAAGAAATAGTGATGATCAACGAAGCTTATTGTTTATATAAAACGCTATCAAACAAATTTTATCATAATAGGATGAGACATCCATTTGATTAGACGTGGATAGAGAAAAAAATTTTTAATTTTAAATGGATTGCATCGTGGATATTCAAGGCTTTCAGAGCTTTGACAATGTTTTCATTTGTAAGGAACTTGCTTACTCAATCGTTGGAATCAATGTAGAACCAAATATACTTTTCTTTAAACCACCTTACCATTGGCTCAAATTATCTTTCAAATATAAAAATATAAACAGATGGATAGAAAATAATCATCATGGTAACTATTTTATATTCAATAATCGTTAATAGTATTTTGAAATAAGTATCCACGTATTAACGAAATGTAATTCACATATAGGTATACTATGGAGTTCTGGTAATATACCATACAGGAAATTGATATCTACTTTACAACAACATTTTTGTAACTGCAGAAATATCTATGTAAAACGACTTGAAAATAAACAGTGGTTGAAAAGATATTTCCTAACAATAAAATTATAGAACTCGAATCTGATATGAGATGTCCGCCATCGATCGAGTTGGATTGTAATATCAAAACACAATGCACTTTACTTAATCAAAATATTTATAATCCAATCTGTGCAATGAAAAATGTTTGTAAATTGCATAAATGGTTATTTGAAAGACAAAAACAAGCCAGCCCTATTGGGATTGATACAGTCGATCGATGATTAATACAATTAAGATTAATTATACGAGGAACTATAATAATATTGGTATTAAAATAATCTATATGAAATAAACTTATATTATATTATATTATATTATAGTTTATATTTATTAACCATATCATATCATATTATATTATAGTATAATATATTATAGTATAATATATTATAGTATATTATATTATATTATATTATAGTATACTATATTATATTATATCAAAAATAAAATCAATCTATAAATGGAGGAGTTCAGTCAAGTTGACCATCCTCGGCAGAAGTTATCGAGCGACTGCGCTTTTGCTCTCTCTCGCAGCCACTACATCTGGACTAGAGCTACAATAGCGCTAGTCGGACATTAGCTAAACTATACATCCTACTCTTACAAACTAGATGCAGCTAGATGTACAGCGCTGCATCTAGTCCCATCTCTTGCGCTCTCTCCCCCACCCTGAGCAGGGCTAGGACGAACCTCCTATACTCCGCCGCCGCACTAGCCCCCCTCCCCATCTCTTACATCAGCGGGGCTAGAACGTACCTCCGTATATTCCGCTGGGCTAGCTCCCATCCCCATCAGCGGGGCCAGGTCCCCCCGACGTCAGCGGGGCCAGATCCCCCGTCTGTGACGTCAGCGGGGCCAGAACGTACCTAGTATAACTACTCCTCAGAAAATAATAATCGACATGCGAAATGTCGATTTCGCACAGATTTGAGAAGTTTGTCGAAAAAGTGAAATATATCATCTCCACTCTGAGGGCAAACTTAGCCGTGGTTGTTGACTCGATTCTCGCGCGCACGCTGTGTTTTTTCTTAATCTTACAACGATGTTTTGGAATTAAAATTAACGTATCGCAACCGGGTTTTTCGCGTTTTATATCAATATTGAATCAGAGAATCTGATACAGGCATTTATTTTGTTGAAATAGCACTTTTAATCTACAATATTTATGTTTCAAGTTGAAACTTTTACTCATATATCTAATACGGATGCGCTGCATGCCAACTTATAACGTGAATAAAAAATATAAATAAATTAATAAATCGTGAAATAATGTTATACATTTGTCTATATGCATGTTAAATTCATGCATATATCTTTATTTAATTGAAAAATATTTAAAAAGAAATTTTATGATTGATGAGAACTGTATGCTTCTTAGTTATTATATTACATTGCCTCATCAATTTATATACTAACATATAGAGAATAAATTTGGTTAGAGATATAAACCCAATAGAATTATCAAATTCATAGACGGGAACCAATAGAAATTTGCAGCAACAGCAGTTTTAAAAGAGTCACGTAATAAATCATATCCTATTATTTTTTCGCTTCGTATTACATTTTCAAGGTTGTATTACAACCTATCAACAATATTTTTAACAATCTTATCATTTTTATTCAAGTCTGAAGAGGAATTTTTGAGAAGTGCTCGGATACTTTAACCGTTATTCGTATAATATAGAAACCTGATACAATATTTACCGTAGGCAAAAAAAAGTGCTTTGCAATCAATGATTGCACCACTTAATTCTCTTACAATTTCTCTAGACTCACGTGGTTTGTATTGTGTGGTGGGTGAACGAAACTGTCAAAATACCAACCAATACCATTTTCCGTTACATATCTTGCTATCCTATACGAGCCCCGTCTGTAGTAATTTTCTGTATTAAGCACAAAGCCACATGGTTTTACCTACGTCATCGGAATTTGATCCGCTTGTTCCAAAAGTATGAAGCGCCGTCATTTTTCGAAGATGATAGAGAATATCCAGAGATATCATTATTGCACACTTCATAGGGTGCGATGAGCGCCATCTGTCTAATACAGCACTGTAATCGAATAAGCTCTGTCGCAACGAGTCAACCTCCACCAGATTGTTATTCTCAACATAAATTATACAATTTACAATGGTATCCTATGCGTTGTTATATCCTGACTACATACTCTCACTAAATAATGAGAATATAAATAATAATAATAATAATAATAATAATAAGAAGAAGAAGAAGAAGAAGAAGAATAAGAATAAGAATAATAATAATAAGAATAATAATAATAATAACAATAGTAGTAGTAACAGTAATAATCTAGAGGTTAAGTGTGCTTAACTCTCACAATTAATTATCAAATACTTCTTATAAAAACTTACTTTTAGTTGAAAACTGCTTGGCTTGCAAAATATTCCAACATGAATCAATGATTTGTAAGTTTTTGAGATAAATAACAAATCTAAACAGTGTTTTTAATAATGAAACACAATAAGATCTTTATTAGAATTAAGATTACAAGAATATAAAATCTTTATTTGAATTAAACAATAAATAATTAATTGCCAACAGACAAATAAAAACTCCGCCAATTTACCCGGTATGGTACGGATTTCGGAATTAAACACGATACTGAATAATTGAGGCCAAATGAGCCTCTTTTAAACGCTAAAGTTAGTTTACAAATTTACAACCTTATTAAATAATAATTTTATAACATTTTATAATTCTACGTACATAATAAGGCTCTTTTAAAAGTATAGCGCTTATTCTGCGTTTCGCAAACTTAGCGTCAGCTGACCTCTTACTTTTAAAAGTGCTATATATAACGAAATTTACGCAATTACCATGATCAATGGTTTGATTTGAATTTAGAATTTTGAAGTGATACTTTGTGTGGGTGGCGTAACACCTACGGGCCCAAGACATTGCAAAGAATTTGCAATGCAGTCATCGTTTCAAAATTCTAATGTTCTACTCTATGAAACTTCTTGATAAACAATTTTTTAAACGCAACACCTGTGGCGTTGGGACAATTTCTGTCCCCTCTCCTTATGATTTATGCTGAGTTGGGACAACTATGTCTCTATCCCACTCTTACCTTTTATATCCCGTCTATAGGCCTTATTCATCTTCATTATTATTCATAGGTGTTCTCGCCTATGACTAAAAGTTGGATTTTTATTAATAAATAACTGATGGATAAAGTACTTAGAATTTAATTATCATCTGTTTTTATTCAATCCTTAGTTTCAGCTAGGTTCTTATCTTATCATAGAAGTCTTAATCCGTTTTATGTAGGTTTATTCTAGTTTTCGTCGTCTTAAGTATTATATGTCGTTACCTTCTAATCTGGAGTATATAACTATGGCTGGTAATTATAGTAATTTTCTAGGCTACTCTAATTACCCTTCTAAGTCTATCTTAATCCTAAACGACTTTTCGTAGCAAATGATTTCGTCCTAATTAAGCTGTGACCGATGGGTCACTAACGCCAGAATTATTGGCGGTCCCTATCTGCTACAGTTTTTATCAGTCGAGCCCTCGTTACCAAGTCTTCAAATAACGAAAGAGTCGCTAAGTCTGGACTTACTTTTACCAATATCCAGCGAGACTACTCGACTTTTCTAAGGTCGAGTCCTCGTAGCGGAATATTGTAAGATAAGTTTAAATCAAGCAGAAGCTCCACGTATCTACTAATCCATCGAGACTAACCGTCTGATTACTCGCGTGTCGCTCAATCAAAAGGCCCCATGCGGCGTGTTACTGAGGCTTATAAAGCCCCAGATGCGACACACGTAATTACGGCTACACATTTATCACACGACGACTGGTCCTCACTGACCAATCGTCACCCACCACCAGAAATCATGTTTTTCAACTCCAGGTTAGTGGGCCACGAGGATTACTCACGCGCGAGTCAGCAACTCACCCGCCGCCTGCTAACATTGTCACAATCGACTTAGCGTATTTCAGCAATTAGCCATCGCCCAATGCTCCCATATGCATTGTTATACGGCTGAATGCTGCTACACGCTATCGACATAATTTAATACGGATATTAATTAATTATATAATTAATTAACAGACATAAAAAAAACAATGTACGGCTATCCTATTAAACGTTACACTTCTGTATGCGTAAGTTCTAATTAAAATTTTATCCTTTAATAATAATTGATAATAATAATACTTATATTACTAGTTATAATATTTATACAATTTTTAGTTTCTGTTGTGGCAACACACTAGAAACTGTTTATGAGCTGTTGGATGACAACGATGGAAATTTGTTTATGTAAGAATATTTTGAATTTACGTAATGTAAAAATATATATTTCTCAATAATAATTCTTCACTTTTGTTCTAAATTTTGTTGCACTTTGACGATTGGACCTTTATTTGAACTAGTCGGAAATGTTTTCGTCAGTTCAACGGTAACAAACTTGAAGGTACATGTGAATTCACATTTTACGTATTACGAGTGTATAATAACGCACATAACAGAATATACATTAAAATGTTTAATAATTTTTATAACATTAGTATTCTCATTCCTCTCCAGTGTAGTAAAAAATGAATATGTATTCGTCAATCTTGGGAGGTAGCCCTTGGATTAATTCAATAAAAAACCACCAACACAAATTTTCAAATGGCAACGTTTCGTCCCATGGTGGGGACCTCATCAAGCCTTTTTTAATTTTATTCTAATAAATATAAAACAAAATATTACATACCGACGCTCCTAACGAAGACTAGTGTAGTTCAAATCCCTTACGAAGAGTAGTGCAGTTCATATTTGCAGCGAAAAGTAGTTTATTTCATAATTTGCAGCGAAAAAGTATCCCAGTTCAAAGTTGCAGCGAAAAGTAGTGCACTTTGATCGATCCCTTTTTGATATCCGATTTTTGCAGCGAAAACTAGTGCAGTTCATAATTTCCAGCGAAAAAGTATCTCAGTTCAAATGTTGCAGCGAAGAGTAGTGCACTTTGATCGACCCCTATTTTGACATCCAATTTTTGCAGCGAAGACTAGTGCAGTTCATAATTTCCAGCGAAAAAGTATTCCAGTTCAGATGTTGCAGCGAAGAGTAGTACAGTTCCATTTTTTTTATATTCACAGTTCGGTGGCAAATTATATGTAGATTAAATGAATAATAATGTAAACGCGAGAATATTTATCAATTAATTGTTATTAACAAAAAATATCAAAAAAATTCACTTTTATTCCGTTTTTTGCTTTTAACTCAAAAAGTAACAGAGCCATCAAAAAAATCTCAAGAGATAACTTGTAGAATGTAAAATGACTGAGAAAATGGGTTATTGAAAAAATAAATCGGATAATTGGAAGTCGAGAAAACGAGGAAAAACAAGTGCAAAAAAATCTTTTTTTCACACCCAACCATAAAGTGCCAACTTTATTTCCTGGAATGGAATAGACAGTTGGCGTTTTAAGGTTGTGCGTGAAAAAAAATCGTATATGCACCATGGGAGTAAATAAAGAATGGCTCGGGCGATAATTACATGCGATTTGAGACATTCTTTATTTTTACTCCCTTGGTGCATAATATACTATAAAATTACTCAAATACCCAACGACTTTACTCACATTTTCTCGAGATGTATTTGTCGAATTCACCTGAAAAAATGCATTTTTCGCGGGTCCAGGAATAGAAAATTTTTTTTAAAGCTAGAGGTTTCGGATCGATCAGACATTATTTCGTAAGCTAAAAGACAGTAAAAAACGCTAAGGAACATGAGAAAAGTTACTATGGCAACCATATTTCAGAGGCATTTAACGTTTGTTTAACAAAAATTAATACGTCAAAATACTGCAATAATAACAACTACGAATGTTCTACCATTACATGTAAGTATCTACCATTACACAGGTATCCATATACGTAAAAACGTCGTTTATACGTACTTACAAAATACTCAAAATTAGCAAATTCCATCAGAATGAATTTACTAGTTGTATTATATAAAGTAGTGGTAGTATATAAAATTATGTATAAAATAAAGAAGTTTATGTGACATGATCATATAAATATGGTCAAATAAATAAATATGGTAAAATCAGACAATGACTTTACAAAAAACAATGATTTTTAACTCAAGAACTATTAGGTTTACAGAAAAGTTGTTCATACATTTTTGCATCCTCTTTCGAAGTAGAATCAGTTAGTATTTTTTGTATTTGTCTTACCCTCTTAATAAGAAATTTGATTTTTTGACCAAAGGCCGACAAAAGCACTTTTTTTTAATTTTAGGGTTAGATAAATAAAAAAAATTCTGGGTTATTCTACTTCAAAAAATAATGCAAAAAGGTGTCTAGGGCATTCTCTGTAAACCTAACCTTGTTATATACAGGTAAATATTATTTTTGCTGTTAATCCCACCAAATTCATTAAAATGTGTATTATGTTGCAGTGACGGATGAGGTGAATATACACCCAGGTAAAGTTTGTAATTTCTTTAGCAACTGAATCTTTACAAATTAGTTCACAAAATAATCGTTTCTTTTAGGATGAGGCGCTGAACATGAAGGAGAGCTAATTGGAATCGTTGAAATGAGTGTTGAGAAAGTGAAAATTTTGTTAATTCTGAAGAAATTTCCAGTCCGCGATGCTTTACGGTGTTGTCTGGTTTTTAAACAATAAGAAAGATAGAAACACATAATTACAAGTTTATAATTTGGTCAAAAGTCTAGACTTTGAAAACCTAAACTTTGTAAAAAATGGAGAATCTATCATCAGTTTAAATTTATTTACAAAGAGTATTTATATACATTGAACAATCTTTTTGGCAGGTTTATGATAACACATTTGTGGTAGTTGATTTTGTATTTGAAACTGATTTGATATAATGTTCAGTTTCATCTTTTGTAAACTGATAGCTGACCCATGCGAGTCCCCGTTTAAAATTTTTCTGCAGAAATTATAAGGCACTGTTCATCAAAATTAAATTGGATTTTTAAATATGTAAATATTGCTGTTACAATAGCACTCATTTTTTAATATTACAATAATTGTAATAAAATATTCGAAATATATCTTCATAAGAAGCAAAATACCTTGAATAAAAAGATTTTGAAGGCTTTTTTTAAAAACATTAAGTTATTTCTAAGTAGGAACTCTCACTCCCACTCTCCTGTCCTTTAAGAGTTCGCCAGATGCCATGGACCGCCCCATTACGTTTTGATTCGTTTATTTTTTTTTACCACGAATTGACTGGAAGCAGTGATCGTACTGGCTGGCGTGGCGGTAAATAATTTAAGAACTGATATATTTTTTGCGGGCATTGGGATACAGTATAACAAAATATTCAGTTACCAATTTTGAATTTTTGGGTAAATTTTTATACGAAAACGTGAACTTTATAACGTTTAACTTTATAGCAAAAGAATGTAAAATGTAGGTTCCCTCTCTGGCAACGATGGATTTTTTAAGCGAGCGTAAATTATATGTGTTTCGAATAATTATGAACTGTACTAGTTTTCGCTGCAAACATAGAATATAAAAAAAATGGAACTGTACTATTCTTCGCTGCAACATCTGAACTGGGATACTTTTTCGCTGGAAATTATGAACTGCACTAGTCTTCGCTGCAAAAATCGGATGTCAAAATAGGAGTCGATCAAAGTGCACTACTCTTCGTTGCAACATTTGAACTGAGATACTTTTTCGCTGGAAATTATGAACTGCACTAGTTTTCGCTGCAAAATTCGGATATCAAAAAAGGATCGATCAAAGTGCACTACTTTTCGCTGCAACTTTGAACTGGGATACTTTTTCGCTGCAAATTATGAAATAAACTACTTTTCGCTGCAAATATGAACTGCACTACTCTTCGTAAGGGATTTGAACTACACTACTCTTCGTTCGGAGCGTCGATACAATAAAAACATTTTTTAAAGTAAAATAAATTTAATTTAACGTAATACCAAAAAATATAATTCACGTCACATATTGTCTAAACGAGAGAGCAGGCCAACGACCTCCTATTCCTCGTATGTCAAAACAAGTACTGATCAAACGTGTACGAATCAATATACACGCAATGTTATACGAAGACAATCGACTGTAGCAAATATACACAACACAAATCTATATATATCGAACTGTAGGTAAGACACAAGTATATAAATACATATAATCTCCGATTTTTGTATCAAAGTAAAACTTAATAAATAGATAGATCAACATATTAAGAACTCACTTTTTTAAACAACCTTTTTAATCGAGAATATTGTGAACTAATAAAATTAAAATCTTCTTGTTGATTTATATTATTGCTATTCATATTTATAAAGAAACTTTCTGAAACTAAACGTTTGTATTTATTCTGTTCACGATCTAGAATTTTGACATTCTTGAAAGAAAAACTATGAGAACTATTGTTTTTTACATGAGAAGGAATAGGTAAAAGTTTGTCTACAGGAGTTTTTCTATGTTCATCAATTCTCTTCTTAAGATTTTTTTTCGTTTGGCCAACATAAACAGCATCACAATCATTACAATGCATCTCATAAACAACATTTGTCTCATTCCACTTATCTAACATATCTTTACCGAGTTTTACTATATTATTCAATGTTTTAGTTAAAACTGGAATCACAGCAAACTTATGTTTTTTTAACGCTGATTTAAATGTGAAAAAGAACTTATTATGAAACGGCATAGAAATAATGTTAGTAAATTCATGAGACTCATTATTCTTATTTTTGCTATTTTTGCTATTACAACTGTTATACCTATGTCTTCTCAAACGTTGCCGAACACAATTATCTATAAAAGTTTCAGGATAACTATTCTGAATCAATATTTTTCTAACAACAGCCATATTATGATAATGAAAACTATTGTGCGAAAGTAAAAAGGCTCTGTCCACCAAATTAAAAATAATATTACGTTTTAACTGATTCGGATGATTGGAATTAAAATTTAGAATTCTACCACTATTCGTCGGTTTTTGGTACCAATTCGTAACTATACTATTGTTATAAATGGATAAAGATACATCAAGAAAAGGGATTTTATTATTACTTTGTAATTCATGCGTAAACTGTAAATGACTTGTAACTATTAAACTCTTTTAGAACTATATTCAAATATTCCTGCTTAATACATAATATTGTGTCATCAACATAACGATAATAAAACAGAGGACATCAATCATAGTTATCACGGAGTATCTTAAGCACTGTTGTTTCTAAATCCTCCATAACAATATCGGCAAATAATGGTGAAATAGGAGAGCCCATGGGTATACCGAAAATCTGTTTATAAATAACATTATCAAATGCAAAATAAGTATTGTCAAACATAAATTTTATAACATCCACAATCATAGTAAAAGGTATTTTACAAGACGTATGTATAAAATTAAAACGTTTGTCTATACTATTTAACACTAATTCAATCGGAACGTTTGTAAATAAAGAAACTACATCTAGAGAAAGTACAATGTAGCCTGTCGGAACAACAACATTAGAAATTTTATCTTTTAAATCAAAACTATTATCAACATATGAAACCGGTTTTTTGAAACATCCTTTTAAAGCGCTATCTATAATTTTTGCCAATTATCATGTGTAGGACTATTGATTGTGGATATGACTGGTCTAAAAGGAACATCTATTTTGTGAATTTTCGGCAGACCATAAGCCCTCGGTAACATAGTACATGTTTGAGTAAGATTAAACTTATTATGCTTGTAACTTAACAAATTATATTCATTCAAATCAGACAAAATATTATAAACACTTTTTTTGTAGTGAATTTAAAGGATTTCTTTTTATAATTTTGTAAGTACTTACATCACTAAATAGATCATACATTTTTTCTTTGTACTCATTTTCATTTAAACATACAGTAAGATTACCTTTATCCGTTCTAGTAAAAAGCAACGAATGATTTTTCTTACAGAACTCTTTTGTAATTCCTACATTTCTGTGAAATTCTTTATCAAATAAATTTTGGTTGACAGAACTATTGGCCATAGATTCTAAATTTTTTATAAGAATATCTCTCAAACTTTTAGCCTCTTTTGATTCTAAACCACTTACACTCATTTCAAATTTTTTAATCGCTATAATTATATCTTTTTTATTCAATGTGTCGTTAACATTAAAGTTATGACCCATCCATGCTACGTCAATCACTTCCAGAGGAAGTTCAACATTAGATAAATTTTTGACCCATTTTTTATAATCACTAACCTTACTATTACCACACTTAACATTTATCAACTTTTCAAATTTTTTATTGAGAGATTCTTCTAATCGAGTATATATTTTCGTGCATTTAGTATCAGTCAATTTTAAAAAAATATCAAAAATATTACTCTCAATATTAAAAGTATATAAACTGTTGGAGATAGCATTTCAACGTTTTTTTTGGAAATTCTATATGGACAAACAAATCATTAAACCACTTACACTCATTTCAAATTTTTTAATCGCCATAATTATATCTTTTTTATTCAATGTGTCGTTAACATTAAAGTTATGACCCATCCATGCTACGTCAATCACTTCCAGAGGAAGTTCAACATTAGATAAATTTTTGACCCATTTTTTATAATCACTAACCTTACTATTACCACACTTAACATTTATCAACTTTTCAAATTTTTTATTGAGAGATTCTTCTAATCGAGTATATATTTTCGTGCATTTAGTTACAGTCAATTTTAAAAAAATATCAAAAGTATTACTCTCAATATTAAAAGTATATAAACTGTTGGAGATAGCATTTAAACGTTTTTTTGGAAATTCTATATGGACAAACAAATCATTAAATTCCAATTTTAAAAGTTTTTTCTTATGTGATTCTAATAAGTTCGAATATTTATATTTACAATAGCTACTATTAAATATTAATAAGGTTTTACAATTATTATTAACATGAGAAGGTATCACATTCGAGTTTCTACATTTTTTCAAAAATATCAATCTTGCATTCGACCTAGAAAGGTCACGTCTAAAATTCGACCATCGTTTTAAAATATTGCATGCATTCATTCCGTATTTATCATAAATAAATTCATAAAAACTCATCCTCATATGAGTCTGGCCATTCTTCCATTGTAGACCGCAGATAAGATTAGTATTCTCATTCCTCTCCATTGTAGTAAAAAATGAATATGTATTCTTCAATCTTGGGATGTAGCCCTTGGATTAATCCAATAAAAAACCATCAACACAATCAATCAATAAATCAATTTGACAATACTTATTTTGCATTTGATAATGTTATTTATAAACAGATTTTCGGTATACCCATGGGCTCTCCTATTTCACCATTATTTGCCGATATTGTTATGGAGGATTTAGAAACAACAGTGCTTAAGATACTCCGTGATAACTATGATTGATGTCCTCTGTTTTATTATCGTTATGTTGATGACACAATATTATGTATTAAGCAGGAATATTTGAATATAGTTCTAAAAGAGTTTAATAGTTACAACAGTCATTTACAGTTTACGCATGAATTACAAAGTAATAATAAAATCCCTTTTCTTGATGTATCTTTATCCATTTATAACAATAGTATAGTTACGAATTGGTACCAAAAACCGACGAATAGTGGTAGAATTCTAAATTTTAATTCCAATCATCCGAATCAGTTAAAACGTAATATTATTTTTAATTTGGTGGACAGAGCCTTTTTACTTTCGCACAATAGTTTTCATTATCATAATATGGCTGTTGTTAGAAAAATATTGATTCAGAATAGTTATCCTGAAACTTTTATAGATAATTGTATTCGGCAACGTTTGAGAAGACATAGGTATAACAGTTGTAATAGCAAAAATAGCAAAAATAAGAATAATGGGTTTCATGAATTTACTAACATTATTTCTATGCCGTTTCATAATAAGTTCTTTTTCACATTTAAATCAGCGTTAAAAAAACATAAGTTTGCTGTGATTCCAGTTTTAACTAAAACATTGAATAATATAGTAAAACTCGGTAAAGATATGTTAGATTAGTGGAATGAGACAAATGTTGTTTATGAGCTGCATTGTAATGATTGTGATGCTGTTTGCGTTGGCCAAACGAAAAGAAATCTTAAGAAAAGAATTGATGAACATAGAAAAACTCCTGTAGACAAACTTTTACCTATTCCTTCTCATGTAAAAAACAATAGTTCTCATAGTTTTACTATGAGAACTACTGTTTTGACATACGAGGAATAGGAGGTCGTTGGCCTGTTCTCTCGTTTAGACAATATGTGATGTGAATTATATTTTTTGGTATTACGTTAAATTAAATTTATTTTACTTTGAAGAATGTTTTTATTGTATGTAATATTTTGTTTTGTATTTATTAGAATGAAATAAAAAAAAGGCTGGATAAGGTCCCCACCATGGGACGAAACATTGCCATTTGAAAATTTATGTTGATGGTTTTTTATTGGATTAATTCAAGGGCTACCTCCCAAGATTGACGAATACATATTCATTTTTTAATTTTTATAACATTATGTGACGGGTAAATCGTCAACCCGATTAATCGCCTGGACACCACCCGAACCCTGGTAAAAGTTCACGAGCTTATACTCGGTAGTGTTTGCAGGAGCAATTAAAGCCAGACGGATCAGCAGCAGACAACCAGGATCGCAGATACAGTGCAGCATAGGTGTAGCGCGGCATTGCCAGCCGCCGAGGAATAGCAGCACACTGTAGCACGAGGCGAGAGTGATAGAGAGACATGGGTACTACGGAGCAACGTGAAGCTACGAGGCGAACGCGTGCGAGCGACCACCGCCATGTTGGCGAGACAGCTAAGTACAGATGTGTGAGAGAAAGATAGAGCGAGTATGCAAGAGAGTGTGTAACTTCTCATGGTCTAAAAATATGGCCAATGTGCAATATAATTAAAAACATTGAAGGAAAACAAATTAAACTTTGAAAAGATCATTCTTTTTACCCGTATTAGATTGTTTAGTTTCACTGAATAAGGTATTACCAAAATATAATGATCTAGTAAGTAAAAGGAGGTAGAGTTCTACTAGGAATTATTGATGGACAAATTACTTTAATAAATTTTTGGTTTAACCTTGACTTCTTTAAGTTCCTTTTCATCTTTAAAAATTTTTTCCTCTTGACGACTTACAATATACTCAATTTTTCCTAATGAGATAAATAAATGTGTTAACGAATTAAGAATCGCTCCAAATAATCTAATCGACCAGCCATAAACTGCATTTGGTTCATGATCACTTAAAATCAAATAAAAAATTGATTTAAACTTGTGCAAAATTACTATGATTAAAAATATTACAGATGAAATTGATTACTAAGATGTTATCTTTTTATAAAATTTTTTCCATGTACTTTCAGCAATCTGACTCAAAGTACTTTCCGCAAATGTTATTCCTCTGACTAATTCACCAGCAATATCTGTAGAAATCACATTTAATAATTACGCTCTTTCCATGGGAAACATTAATTGTGCTTGTAAATGTTCCAAATCTTTCTGTGAACAAACTTGACCTGTTGCCAAATTATTTACTGGTTGAAAAGTCCATCCTAAATGTATATCTGGTCTTAATACATTAAGAAGTAAAGATTTAATTAATTTTGGGATTAATTTAACCCAATTTAAATCATTTTTATAATAGGTTGGTATTAACCTATTACAATCAACTATAATACGTTTCTTAAATAAAGTATGAGCTTTCAGTTTCAAAAACCAAATATCATTATTTAATAAAACTGACAAATGTTCATAACAATTATGAAGTTGCAGAACTTGTACATCTCTTGGTACACGTTACATAGTAGTGCATAATTTTGCCCGCAATTTTAGTGATATATTCTGGTTTTGCTTTCTCAAAGAGAACCCTGTTGAAAATATTGACATGATTTTAAGAGGCAATAAAATGACTTGATTTCACATGAATTCTTTACGTAATTAATGACATCAATTTGTTATGTATCAATTTCCAATTGTTTACAACGTGACATTATTACATCCTTAAATATTTATGAAACATTACAATTGTTCAGAACATAATTGTATTCTTTAACGATTTTGGATGATGCGAATAAATCGCATAATATTATGACATTATTAAAAAATTTTTTTTTTAATTATTTAATACGTAACTAAATTATGTTACAATTTTAAATGATGTAAACAAATAACATCATTTTATGAATATAATTATACATTCTGATGGACTTGTATTTTATAAATATTTTTACGTATAATAACGTAAAAGATTATTAAAACAATTGAATTAGTTGCAGCAAGACTGTAAGCATGCATTGCTCTATGTAATGTGTTATATTTTAATCGAAACAACATCGTTTTATAAAATATCACATATTCATAAAATTATGTTATTTATTTACATAATTTTGAATTGTTACATAATTCAGTTACGAATTGAATAATTCCAACAAAAAAATTGTTTGAATGTCATATTATGTGATTTATTCGCATCATCCAAAATCGTTACATAATAAAATTATGTACTGAACAATTTTGATACATCACAAATTGATGTCATTAATTACATAAAGAATTCACGTTAAAATAAGTTATTTTATTATATCTTAAAATCACATCAATATTTTCAATAGGGAAGCTTTGTAATGGTGCAAATTTTGAAATTGAAAATTCCGATAAATTTCCACGGTTTACGAATTTTCCAGTGGGAATAATATGTTTTTAAAAAATTTATGTGTGTACGAATAAACTGAAATTTTTTGTGCAGACTGATTGAGTTCCAACTTAGATCTTATTAGAATTTGGAAAAAATTGGCTACTATATTTATCGCATTTTTTTAGAATTTATACGAAATTTTGAAATTTTTTTCAAAAAACTACATTTTTCATCCATCTATGCCATAGATGTACAAAATTTAATCCCATATTCTGAGAGATCATTAAATTTCTTTCAAAAATATGTTTGAATCTTACCATTTTATCATTATTATTGGCTTTTCACGGCCAAATATGCGGCCTTGTATTTAGTATTGCGGTAGCACCCGGATTACGCACACGTCCTCCGCACCCGTGCTTCTTTTACTCCCGTACTCGTGCACCACCCGAATCCCGTGCGACGGTCACCGAGAGACGCCACCCTCGTCCGATCACGACCGGCACCACACTATATTAGCTGACCTGATTGCGAGCCTGGACGACTGCAGCGATCCAGAGCAGTTCTGCGACCCCCCGGCACCGATGTGCGATTGTAAGTACTAACTCTTTCTCACTCTCGGTACTTGGGCGATCAAGTCCCATCTCTCTCTCTCTCTCTCTCTCTCTCTCACTCTCTCTCTCTCTCTCTCTCTCTCTCTCTCTCTCTCTCTCTCTCTCTCTCGCAATGTGCGGTAAAGCACATTCGCTCGTTCGTACGAGCTCTGTACACATTACTTATGAAAATATATTTTTCCTTTAGTTCTCGTAATTAACGCGTATTCTATTATTAGTAACCCCGTCCCCTGCCGCCTTCGTTCCGTGTATACGCACGGACACCACGAACCGGCCGAGCCGTGTTAATTACGAGAAGACAACGACGAGATAATAAACGTGACTGTACGAGTCACGGTTGTACACAACCGATTTCTACGGGAACAGTAATCGTGCCGTTACAGTGCAAATTATAAAATCGAAAATTCATTTCAATGTCTTAACTGGTCCTGTTAGCTTTTTTGTAACTCAAAATCAATTTCATATATTTTCAATGCACAATAATTTACATACTGCTACTCAGTTAGCAGCGGTTTTTTCATTATATTGAAAGCGAATACGTAAGATGAAATGGTAGCAAGTGATAAAGAATTTTTCAGAACCTTTCTTTCTAATTCACATTTGTCTGTGAGTAAGTCAATATGGGTGATTCTCTGTGAGATCAACTGGCCGCAAATTTTTATGCCTTTGACGATTCACCGTCTTGACAAATTGCTATTACGTGTGGTACTAAGCATTTGTTATGTTTTTGTCTGGCCATTCGCGTCTTTTCACGGCACTTCATTATTTTATGTGTATGTATTGTCCCGGTAAATTTGTCCTTTATTTTCTCTTTTGAAGAAAAGAGAAAGAGGGACAAGTATAAAACTTCTTAATCTATAATGATTTGAATCGAATAATTTGTTTTTTTTTGCAATCGTGGCTAAAAGCGATAATGAATACAAACTTGGCTCTCGTCCAACGAATACTCTATGCCACCGTTATGGCAGGGCGTATCGTCGTGTCTTGATAGTAAATTCTCGCGTGTCTCCCTCCAGCTGTCGGTCATACGCGCGTCTCTCCTCCGGCTTTCACTCGAGGGGACCAACTGTACACTGTCCTGGCTGAGTGTGCGTCGCAGCTTTCGCTTAGTGTCCAGAGACATTCTATTGTAGTTCAAGAATATTTTCCGCGCTTACAATAGTTTTTTGCTCGACTCGGGTTCGCTTTCGTAGCGCTGCGTTTGTCGCGTTTGTTTTTCTTTTTGCTAAGTGCTTCGACCTCGCTGTCCCAGTCGTCCCTAAGGCTTCGCGTGATCACCGTGATCTTCGCTGACTTAAGCAACCTTAGGCGCGTCGTGTTCGCGGTTACTTCTGCGGAACGTTTGCGTTACTGGGGGTTTACTGATCGCTATGTCAAATTGTAACACAACCAGGGGATTGGGAACGGAGTGAGTTCGCGAACCAAGCTGCGTATACTATCAAAAATGGACTTACAGTGCGATGATCATAATTAACGTTCGCATGATGTCAGATGATGCGCTGGATCGATGTCGACTGCTACGGCGATGTTCGCTGTGATGGCGGCTGGCAGCTCGTGGCTGATGGCTGGCTTCCTCGGTGGCTCAGGCGAGCTTAGTTGGCCGAGGTCGGCTTCGTTGGCTGAGATCAGCTTCGATATTTTCTTGCGCTTTGATACAAGGTTACGAGCGGCGCGCGTTGTTTAGCGGTGACGTTCGGCGGCGTTTCTGCCTCGATTTTTAACTCTTAGTGCTTCCCGATGTCGGGGAAAAGTTGTTGCACTGGTCGGCACTACTTCACTGGAGTCACTTGCTTTCGAGGCCCGCCATGTCGTTGTGCTTGCTGCTCGGTGCCGATACTAAACTCGTGCACCAGATTCAAGCGCGAGGACGATAGTCTTGTCCGTGCCTTTTTTTTACTGTTTCTGTGTCCTATTTTTTGAACCTCCGAAAGAAGGAAAAAAATTCGGGCTAGACAGTCACTGCACTGGCACCAGTAGCATCGTTCCGCTGAGCTATTGTCCCGGTGTAGATGCCGTGACTGGCGCGAAATTTCGCCTCACTGTAGCTTGGTAGCACTTGTGTCGTGTGTGTCGGCACTGACTTTGCATTAGCATGAAATGGTCACTTAAATGCGAGTATTCGCTGTCCTTCGATTCAGATGAAAAATGTCTTTTAGCAAGGAAAATTACGAGTAATTTTCCGAGCCTGGGCGATCTGCTCTCTCCTGTTGCGGTTAGCGAACGGTGAACGAGAAAAGGAAATAAATAATTTTCCTTTCCCTAAAGCGCTGACGATGATTTGCACTGGTTCACAATTTCACTGTTGATTGGCGCTGTCCCGCCGTAAGGATTTTTAGCGCGGTCGAGGTCGCGGACCGGGTTCGACCGAATTCGGAGAAAAAATAAAAAAAATTTTGGTTTCTCCTTCTTATTTTGCTTGGACCGACTCAGCGTCCAAGTCCCCCCAAAGGATGCCAGTTGTTATGTATGAAGGGTGGGTGATTGGAGTGAGTGAGTCCAGTTGATTATTCCTTGGAGCTTTATTAGTATCTTAGGGAGAGAGCTCTGCTCTGCCTAGCGGTCGCTGGTGTTCTGCCTGCGAAGCCTCCGATGCGACAAGTCGGAGGCTGCAGTCTCCAACACAATGTGCACGCTTGCACGTTGTGCGTGCGAATGCTCCGGCTTTCGCGCTCCCGCGCGAGGTGCCTTATCAGCACCGCCGGACGGTCACCTGAGCTAAAGCTCGTACGTGACAACTCAGAGCTTATGCGATCAAGAAATGTTCTTTTTTTATAAAAACTGGGGCAATACAAAAAATTGAAAAAATTCAGTTCTGAACAAATTTCATCTCTACCTCTTTTTACATAAACTAAGTAACAAAAAAGTTGTAGATCAAAATTTTAAAAAAGTGGATTTTAAAGTTTATTTTGCAGAAGTAATAATGTTCCCGACCTGACCCAGAGTCGAGACTTTAGGATCATGTTCAGTAAATTACCTTTAACATATTTCAATAATTAAATTAAACCTGGAAGAAAGTTAGTGATATCCTACTATTCAACTCTCTGACTCAAGAACTAACACAGCCAATCGAAAGAGCGACTTCGAAAACTGTAGTATACGTACTTTGACTTCAAAATCCCTTATTTGTTTTAAAATGACGCGTAGTTGAAACCAACTTTAAAATTTTGTTCATTTGGCAGTTAATAGGTTAAATAGAAAACTATAAAAAGATTTGAATTTGATCAAGGTGTATGTTACTAACGAGTAGTTAAATCAAATAGTAAATTAGAGATCCTGCTTATAATTATAAAAGATATACTGTCTTTGAATTTCAGACCGTGAAATCCAAATGTGTCCCTATCCATAGTGGCACTCCGTTGACTGTTGTTCACAGTGCGTAAGATTCCAAGTGACCATATGCTTTAAGGGGTTATGACAGTGTTAAAACCTGAAAAAAAAGAAAAATTATTAGTGCTGTAAAAAAATAATATATATAGCTGTTCCAAAAACTGAATTTTTCCTTTCAAATATAAGTATTATACTTCACTTTTATGCATTAAAAATATGCATTAAGTGAGTATAACATTTAACAACAATTAAAGGTATTTACTTACCAAAAAACATCATTTTCATCACTTTTGTTTGCTTGCCGCATGTTTCTGATGGAACCGTACCATCAATCCTGATGAATCAAAGAGCCAAATCTTCCTTATGAGTCTGGTCTCAGACTAAGCGGAACAGATTCCTGAAAAACACAAAATTAATGTAATTGATTAAACATATATTTACAATATTAGTAATTATAGTGAATGTTACATATGTAAACATACGTAACATTCACTTTGAACTTATGTTTGCCAATTCTGCTCCACTTAGTTTGTGACCATACTCATAAGGAAGGTTTTCCACTTTGGTTCATCAGGATTGATGGTACGGTTCCTTCAGAAAACTGCGGCAAGTACACAAAAAGCATGAAAAAACTAAATTTGAGTAAAAGGCATTTAAAGTTTATTATGTAAATCATACAAATGAACTTAGCTATACTTACAGAAACTGTCTGGCATACCTTGATTTGCTTTTGGTACTCAAATATACATACAATTAAGTATATTTGGTGGTACGCGCCTATCATGCTGTGTGATAATAGCATTTAGAAGCTGAAAATAAAATGAAAATTATCATTAGCTATTCATAATCAAGTAATGTTTATGAATTACAGTTACATGTAATACTTATCATTATTAAATAGAGTTCAATATGTTAAAAAATATGCCAAATAATACTCCAGACAGTCATTATAAACTCCCATCTTGCTGGCTTGCACCCGTACACCTAAAAGCAAAAAATAAACCAACAAAGAAAAAGCTCATTATGAACACAATTATTACAAATTAGTATCCAATACTTATCTGAAGAATGTTTGTACTCTGCAGAAGCTCTTGCACTTTTACAACACCACTGAGGTTATTGTTGGAGTGGTGGAAAATTAGTGAGGTTGTTTTTAATAATAAGTAACTTTATTACAATGTGTGATGTGTCGTCGGACACGACTGTCTCCTTCCGAGACTTACGAGCGAGAGAGAGAATGAGCGCGAGTACAGTATATGCGAGCGCTCTTCTCTATAGTGTGTATCTGTGTATGTGTGTATCTCTATAGTGTGTATCTGTGTGTAGTGTGTATGTGTTAAATTTATATTCTTTGCTTTTACAATCAGTCTTGTCGCTTTTGCAATTTTCAAGTATATTTAATGCTTTTCTGTGTTTTGTGAACTTTTCTCTATTCAAACTTTTTGTTAATATATCAGCTAGATTTAACTCTGAATTTATTTTTATAATATCGATTATTCCATTTTCATAATATTCATTAATGCAGTAATATTGTACTTCGATGTGCTTTGAATTTTTTGTATAATTTCCAAACTTTGCAATCGCTATTGCACCTGAATTGTCTTCGTATATGTTTATTCTTTCATTGAATTTTTCTTTGAACATTTCACTTAGCAGATTTCTTACAAATATTACTTCGGTTACTGCATCTGACATAGCCGTATATTCTGCAAAGGTTGAACATTTCGTTACATTTTTTTGTTTATTTGTTTTCCAATAAATCAGATTTCCATAATATCTTATAATATATCCAGTCCCTGCTGGAAAATTGAGCATAAAATATGGGCTCGAGAACACTGTCTGCGCAGAATTGCAGAACACTATCTAGTATGATAAGTGCCCACATTCGGTCCAGATTCTGTTGAGGGCTTCATGTCCTGAGTTATCCCATAACATAACCTCAACTTCACGTACTCAATCATAGGAGTTATCGACCTTTTATATAAATGTAACATGATATAATACATTGCGCGGTCATCGTTATTTAATTATTATTTTATTCAGACCGTTCCGCACTGCAATTATGCCTGTATAAACTACACTCTGAGTACAGCGTATGAAAACTCGAGAGTATAGCTATATATACTGAGCAGCTGTATGTACGCATGAGATGTGCGCTGCGCGTGCGCATAAGCTTTCGCGCTCTCTCTCTCTCTCTCTCTCTTTCTCTCTCTGTCTCCCTCTCTCTTATACGCTGTAACCTCAAATGAATAGATAAACAGAATTTTTAACAGATTCTGTTCTGGTTGCCGTCTCGTCACAGCTGCTAAATCTGGGCACGGTCTGGTACAGAATCTGCCCACTCCACAGAAATTTTAACAGATTCTGTACAGAAGTGCCTCAATTTTCCCACAGGGGTTGTGGATTTTCTACCTATATTGTCTCCGGCAAAATCTGAGTCTACCATGCAATCTAGTGTATCACGTTTTAAATTATTAAAATACGTTAATTTTAGATCTTTGGTATTCACTAGATATTTTAATACTCTCACAGCATATTTGAAATGAGTTTCATTATAACAACTTTGGAATCTACTCAAGTAGTTTACACTATATGAGATATCTGGTCTCGTACCAGTACTTATATAAAGTAATTCTCCTATTAAGTTTCTATACTTTATTGACTCATTTTGTTCAGTTGCTTTTTCTAATTTTAGACTCGTCTCCATAGGAGTGTTATACAATTTTGCATTTTCTAGATTATACTTTGCAGCTAAAGATTCAATGTATTTTGTTTGGCTTAGTGTCGTTTTGCCTTCATTCTTATTATAATCAATGTTTATTGCTATGTATTGGTTGACTTTTCCTAAGTCTTTCATTTCAAAATTTTCCATTAATTTCGATTTTATTTCATTTATTTTATTTCTATTTTTACAACAGATTAATAAATCATCTACGAAAACTAGTATATATATTGAATCTCTGCTTGCATTATTTACATATAAACAATAATCATGTTTGCTTCTCACGAAATTTAATTTTTCCATGTACTTATGAAAACAATTATACCAAGCTCTTGGGCTTTCTCGTAAACCATATAATGCTTTTTGCAATTTACAGACTTTGTTATTTCCTACTTCATAGCCTTCTGGTTGATTTACATAAACCTTTGATATTACTTCACCGTTCAGAAAAGCTGTTTCTACATCCATTTGATCAATAAACAAATCATTTTTACAACAATATGATAATATAATTTTAAGTGTTTGCATTTTTCCTACGGGTGAGTAAACGTTTTCTATATGTTCTCGTTGTTGAAAGCCGCGAACTACCAATCTGGCTTTATAGGTATTATCGTTTTTTCGTCTAAATACCCATTTGACATCAATGATTTTTTTGTTTAATGGCTTATCTACTAATTTCCAAGTTTTATTTTTCTTTAAACTTTCGATTTCTGAATTCATTGCAATTTTCCACTGTTTTGATTCGCTCGAATTTATCGCCTCCTCGAATTTATGAGGTACATTTGCATCGATGTTATTAATATAAATAAAATGCGCTATAGGATCACCGTATCTATTTACAGGACTTTTCTTTCTTTTTGACCTTCTCGGTTCTTTCAAATTAATTTCGTTTTCATTTTCACTATTTATATCATTTTCATTGATTTCTGTAATTAAATTATCTCTACTTTTCTCGAGAGAAGAAGTAGGGATAAATACATTTTTGTTTGTGTTGCTGACAACACTATCATATTCTTCAGAATTTTCCGAATCACAACTTTCATGCTTTTCATCTGATTCATTAAGACAAATTATTTTTGTGTCTTCTTCGACAACTTGTACATGTCTCGTGTTAATAACTTTGTTATTTACTAAAACTCTGTAAACGTTTTCTGTATAACCTTCTAATATTCCTACTGTTGCCTTGTCATCCCATTTACTTTGTCTTTTGACCTCTGGGATTCGGACAAAAACTTTACTATCATAAATTTTCAAATGATTAACGTTTGGCTTTGTGCCAAAGAATATTTCGTAAGCAGTTTTATTTTCTACAGTATTTGCTATAGTGCGGTTTTTCAAGTAAGCTACCGTTTTAATAATTTCAGGCCAATATCGCCTATTTATATTTGCTTCTCTTTGTAAGCATCTGCCTATGTCCATTGCTGATCTATTGTATCTTTCCGCTACACCATTCAATTCATGCGTGTACGGTGAATATGGTAATAATTCTATTCCCTTATACTTAATAAAATTGTAAATCTCCTTATTCAAATATTCCTTGCCATTATCGCACTGTATTTTCTTAACCCTTTTGTTAAACTTATTTTCAACTAAATTTACAAATTCTATAAAACAACTTGCAGTTTCAGACTTATGTTTAATACAAAATATTCGCGTGCATTTACTGTAATCATCGATAAAAGTTAAGAAATATTTTTCTCCACCATAACCAGTCGTTTGATGCGGTCCATTTAAATCAGTATGAATTAATTCTAAAATTTCAGAAGTTTTTGTTCGATTATTTTGAAATGGTACATTTGCCATTTTACTTTGAATGCAATTTGCACATTTCATATCAGTGTTTTCAATTTTATCTGGCAGTCCCTCAACTAATTTTTCTTTAACTAATTTATTTAAGTATTGAAAATTAACATGACCTAATGCTCTGTGCCATTTTTCTTTCGCGGTTGTTTTTACTTCATTTATACATTTTTCTTTCTGTTCATTCACTAGAAAACCTTTTATAAAATATAAATTATTTACTTTATTTGCAACTACAATTAATTCTCTATTATTGTTATAAATTTTCGCGCTATCATTTCTAGCTACTATCGTATTACTTGCAGTTATTTTTGAAAAACTTAATATGTTCTGCTTTATGTCTTTTGCAAAATAAACATTGTTTAGATTTACATATTTTTTACTATAATAATTTTCAAAATAAATTTGTATATTTCCTACTTTTGTAGCTTTGAGCGTTTTACCGTCAGGTAATTTGACATCTATCGGTTTTTTCAAAATAACAGAATTTTCAAAATAATTATCATCGCGTACAATGTGATCGGTACAACCGCTGTCTAATAACCAAAAGATTTTCTTTCGATTTTCGCTACCGTTACAATCACTTTCTAAATTTACCTTATTTGTCTCTGGTGTATATACTTGCGTTGACCATGACTCGCTCGCGTAATCTTCGTGTTGCTCTTTCGTGCTGTGCGATGAATGTTGTCCTCTGCCTCGACCTCTGCCTCTGAAGCCTCTGTTGCTGCCTCTGTGACTACCTCTTCCTCGCTGATTTCGACTTGGTTGAGTGCTGCTGCTTTGACCTTGCTGTTGTCCAGTCCAACAGTCTTTTTGCGCGTGGCCATATTTTCCGCAATTATAGCAATTTCCCTTTATTTTCGTGTTGAAAGTGCTTACATTGCTTTTGCTATCACTTTTGTTATTGTCTATGTTATGTAAATTTTTTTCTTTTATTTTCGATTTAACATAATCGACCGTATGTTGTTCTTTGGGTATCACATCAAGAAAATCACCAATATAACTGTAGGTTGATGGTAGTGCTCGAAGTAAATAGTTTATCTTCTCCGCTTCTGTTATCTTACCGCCAGCACTTTTAAAATCATTTACGGCTTTTTCGAAGTCTACGAAAAATTCTTCGATTTCTCTATAACTTTTAAGTTTGATTTCTTCTATTTTATTTCTTCGCAACATTTGTAAGGCTGTTGACTGTGTTATATACATTTATTATTATGCATTCACTTACATATTCAAGCTGCTTATCTGAGATAGCACTTGTTATAATTGCACGTGCTTTGAGATCTTTTTTCTTCCAATCAGCTTCTGTGTCTGAGGCAATTCTTTCTCTTTTTATTTGCTCTTGACATTCTTTATATTCAAGCAAGATCATTAATCTTGTTTTCCAACTGGTATAATTTATACCGTCAAAAATTCGTATAATTATATCTTCAACTTTTGCTTGAGCCATTTCGTATTCACTTATTTTTGTGTAAATTTCGTTTCTCAAAACACAAACTTCTTTGGTTATTTTTATAACTTTTCTCAAAATTGTTTTTCTAATTTTTTCACTTAGTGTTTCCTTATTTTCTTCGATCGTTAATTCGGAGTCGCCCTTGACTCGATGTACAAAATCATATATATACAAGAGATGGCGCGACTCCGAAAACGCGAATACGCGAGTATGTAAACACACATATATAGATACACACTATAGAGAAGAGCGCTCGCATATACTGTACTCGCGCTCATTGTCTCTCTCGCTCGTAAGTCTCGGAAGGAGACAGTCATGTCCGACGACACATCACACATTGTAATAAAGTTACTTATTATTAAAAACAACCTCACTAATTTTCCACCACTCCAACATGGCATACAATATTCAACAGTTATAAACATTGTTACAGCAGCTAGCAGACTAACTGCACTGATCTAGTGTCTTGAATGAAAAACAGCTGTTTGGCTGCTTTCTGCTGTTTTATAGAAAATTCTACTATACCGATCAAATAGTAATCTTCATTCTCGACTGGATGCTGTGAGCCACAACCCGTTCGAGTGGCAAATTCAAATTTTTTGAATGCCTTTACTTTAACACATTGAGTTTAGTAACATAAAATGACACATAGAAAAATTAGTTTTACGGATTTTATTTATTTTACGGAAATAAAGTCATAACTCTTGAGAAAAAAACGGTTTGTAAAACGGTTTTGAAGTCGTATTTTCAGTAAGATTTCTCATAAAATTACTCTGTAAAAAGTGTGGTAGAACAATCCTTTTCACAAGTTTCGCCTAATTAAAATATTTAAAAATCACGATTTTTAAAAAGTTACTTCAAACAGATTTATCAGTTTTTTGTCGATATCTTCGAGGCAAATTTTTTTAGCAAAAAACGGCTTCAAGGTCCATATTCTACGGACTACTAACTGTGAAAAAAGTGAATAAATAAAATGGATATTTTCAAAATTTTAACACTGTCATAACCCCTTAATTGAACTAAAATTTTGCGAATTCTATTCAAGAGTAGTTTTCGGGTCAGCAGGAAGATTTTGATTTGAATGCTTAGAAAAATTCTGATTATAAAAAAACTAAATTTTTTCAATTTGAAAACTTTTTATGCCACGTTTTTTTAATAACTTTTAAGCACTCAAATCAAAATCCTCCTGTTGACCTGAAAACTATACTTACACATAGCATATTCACAAAATTTGAGTTGACTGATGTTTGTAGTCACTTGGAATCTTACAAACTGTGAAAAACAGTCTATACGGAGTGCCACCATGTATAAGTAGGTCCAAATTTAGATTTTGAAGTTTTAAGTGCAAGGTAAGTATACCTATTGTAACTATAAAAAGATTCTCAAACTTAGCATTTAATTTCATACTAATTTTTTATAATTTTAATTTTCAGGCTTTAAAGATGCTGGGTCCCTTTACGTAAAAAAAATAGTTTGATCTTAAATCTATGGTAACCAAAAGGTATAACCTATCTATTTTCATGATTTTCTGTTATAGAATTACTAAGATATAAAAATACATAATTATCATTATCAATAAATTAAAAATAAATAAATTATCTATATTAATAAAAACTATTTTTTAACTCATTTTTATATCTAAGCATTATTATCGTTTTTCAAGTCGTAGATATCATTTATTTTATGTAAACACTTGAACTATGTGTACGCAACGAGAATTTCAACTGTGCTACCTTTGGCGGTGAGAACCTCAACTGTGGTAGTTTTGATGACGAGCATAATAATGTGCTAATCTTCGCGACGAATTCGTGAACTGTGCTGGTTTTAGCGGCACAAACGAAATGCGTTCGTCTTGCGTCGTAAATTGAACTGTGCTAGCCTTCGTTAAAAGCGACAAAACATAATACTGTAAATTATAAAACTTTTGATTCGATTGGTTATTTATTTCCGTCTAAGAAACCGTATTTGTAACCGGTTTTTTTTACCCTTTGTTTACAGACAAGTGCCACTTTTCCTTCCCTCTCTGTACCAGGCTTCGTCTCTGCATAGTAACACATGTGTCATTTTTCACTATAGAAGCAGTCAAGACGAATAAAATTTCGTAACCATTCTCTACACTGGGCTTTGATCTAGTTCAACATTGATTTCATTCTATACATATATTTTTGTGTTATAAAAATATAATCAAAATTCTCATACTTGCACTTCATCTCTGATATCAGACCGTTGACTCAAATTCAAACATATTTCTTTGGGATAGCCGTGATTTACGAGGCAGGATTTGTGTAGAAAATATGCTTGCTCTACGATTGAGGTACTCATATAAGCCATCATGTATAACCACATAGTCGGTTCAACTGTAACTATCTTTAGACACATTATAGTTATCTCTTTGGATCAAATATTTATATTCCAAGTATCTATCAAAATAAAAAAATTAATTCGATTAATATTATTTCTCTTATCCTCAAAAGTAATCACTTAAAAATACTATGTGTTCAACTACGTTTTCGTCACCCAATCCATTTAAAGAGCTTAATGGGACCCCTATTAAAAAAAGTCACTTGATAACTACCTGATAGTCACCTGATAATCACCTGATGTTATGGCATAATTATCAGCTGATAATCAGCTAATTATCACCTGATTATCATCTGATTATCATCTGGGGATTATTTTCCTGTCATTGCATACCACCCCTAGTGCTAATAATGACGTTTCATGACGTTATAAAATAACGTCATTCAATGATGTTATGTCCCTTCAAATAGGGACCTTTTGGAATGTTGTTGACCTTAATAATGTTATATACATGTCTATGGGAACGTTAAATAACGTTATATAATTATACTAGGGGGTACCCCCCTGCTCGCTCCGCTCGCCAACCCTCATTGCTTCAGTTTTTAACTTTGTATTTGGTAATGTTCAGATATAATTAACAGCAACAATTTAAAGAATTGATTTTAAACTTTTTTTTCAAATCCCAATTTTTAAATTTATGCATATTTTATTGATTGTTGGAACAATAATAATTCTTAAATGTGTCTACTGCCGTAACATTCATGGTATATACATGATACTGAAATATGTTATTATAAATATAGCTCACCCATCAGTTCCACCCTCCGTCTGCTACCTCTACCTATCTTCTTCAGCTATCACTTATCGCCACAAATCATGAATACCACCTTCACAAACTACCTTCAATCAAAAATTTCACTATTCACCGCTCATCTACATCTATGACCTACATGCTTCACTTATGACTCCAATAATGAGCTCCATATTTCAGCTTCATACCAGGCACAAACTTCATCTGCCAACATGACCTATGACGCTAACCAACCAACTGTCCACGATGATCTCTAACCATGAAATCTACTGACTACCTACCATTTTCACCATTGAACTCTTATCTACCATCGATGATCTACACCCTTGACCCATCACCTAGATCCTTTACTTATGACTCCAATAATGAGCTCCACAATTCAACTTCACACCTGGTATAAACATTACTTACCACCTTGACCTACTAAACAACCACCTGTCTACGATGATCTACCTAGCACCTAAGACCGTCTACCTACCACCTGAACCGCCAATCGCGACCTCCACACTCCATCTATCTCCTACATCATCCACTTATTGCTGCAGTCATGAGCAACACCCTTCACAGATAATCTCAACCTATCACCTATACCCTTGACTTTCCGCCTTTGCCTATCACCACTACCTAGGACCTTCTTATCAACCTGTTATCCTCCACCTTCACCCTCTACATATCGCTTCAACTCATAAAATCTGCTCTCTATCTATGACCTAAAATTCAACTAAAATTATTGTTCTCTACAAATGTTCTCAACCTATCATTACTACCCTCCATCTATCGTCTCCAATGAGGACCTCATTGTTCACACTTTCTGCCTACAACTATCAACTCCACACATGAATTCCACGTACCATCTAACATCTTGACTCGTAGCCTCAAACCACCACCTATAATTTCAACCCATGAAGCTTAACAACTATTAAGCACCTCCACTGTCCATCTGTTACTTGCAATCAAGTTCTCCTACACCACCTGTTTCTTTCATGTACCACTTCTGACTCCAATCATGAATTCCACACTCCACCTATCCCTTACAACTCCCACTATCAGCGTCACACATGACTTCTGGCCTCTACCTATCATCTCCACCCGTGACTTCTGGTCTCCACCTATCATCTCCACCCATGGTTATCCGCCTTCATCTATCACATCTAACCATGAACTTCCCATCAACCTATTATCCTACGCTTTTCATCTATACCAATAAAGTCTATCATTTACCTTCACTAGCACTTCCAGCCTTCACATATCGCTTCTAATCGTCCACATATGACTTCTAACATTGATCAATCACGTTCATCGATCCATCTATTGCACTTAATCATGTCCTTTTTCTCCAATTATCCTTACAACGTCCACTTATGAATACAATCGTGATCTCTACCCTCCACACATAATCTCTACCTATCTCCTACACCTAGGACTTTCTGATTCAATTATAATCTACACATTCCACTTATGATATTAACCATAATGTTCACAATCCTCCATTTTCCTACACCGTCCACTTATGACTGCAATTATTTCCTCGTTCTTTCCCTATCACTTATACTTCTCACTTATGACTTCAATCGCGAGCTCAACACTTCGTCTATCTTTTACACCATCTACTTATTTCTAAATTCATGACCACCACCACCCTTCACACATAATCTTGACCTGTCACTACTACCTACAACTTTCTGCCTACACTTATAGTCACCACTCATGACTTCCATGCACACTCAGCATCTTCACTCGTACCCTCTACCCACTACTTATCACCTCGATCCATGAAGCTCACGATCTACCTAGCACCTCCACCGCCCACCTATTGCCTGCAATCATGTCCTTCAGCTCCACCTCTCACCTTCACCTTCCACTAATGTCTCCAATCATGAACTCCAAACTTCACCTATCCCCTACACAATCTACTTATTACAATCATGAACTCCATCCGTCATACGTAAGCCTAAACTATCACCTCCACCTCTGATTTTTGGCCTGCTCCTAATACCTCTACATGATTTTCTGCCTTCACCTATCACCGCTGTCCAGGACCTTTTCATCAACCTGTTACCCTCCACCTTTCCTCTATGTCCATGAAGTCCAGCGTTCACCGTTACCAGCACCTTCACTCTCAATGTATCGCCGTCAATCATAATATCCACTTTCTAGCATCACCATCAACTAAGATTAGTATTCTCTACATATGTTCTCTACCATCTACTTATGAATACAATCGTGATCTCCACCATTCACAAAATCTCTACCTATCTCCAACATCAATAACATTCTGATTCCGCCTGTCTTCTCCAATAATAATCTATACGTTCTAGTTCTTGTTATTGAGAGGGGGCTGAAGGGGGGCGAGGGGGGCAAAACGCATAAAAATAACCAAACTTTTGAAACATTTCTTGGTTCTTTTGAGGGGGGGCTGAGGGGGAGCTGAGCTAAATTCCAGCACGGCTCAAAACAACTATATAATATAGTAATATATATATATATATAACGTTATTTAATGTTATATATATATTATATGTTCTAACGGTCGCATAAATGCACGTTAACGCCTCTCTGGGCGTACGCCATGAAGATGTATATTTACAATATTTATGTTTCAGATCACCAGCGGACACGAGTAAGCGAGAGAGACAGAGAGAGAGAGCGCCTAGTTTTAGGCTTAGTACAGAGAGAGCACGCGTAAGTCCCCCCTCCGGTATCGCGCGCAGATATTCAATTAGTATTGCGGTAGCCCTCGAACGGTCAGCAACGCGCCTACCGAACTCCGTGCCCTTTTCTTGCGTACAAGCGTCACCAGCCGATTCGACTGAAGCCTCGTCCCCCTGCGTGCGACTCGTCTCCACCACGGCCAGGACGACTGTAGCGTCCGAGAGCGAGACTGCGACTTTCCCCGGCACCTACGTGCGAGTGTAAGTACCCGCTCTCTCTTGCTCTCGATATTCGGACGATTGTGTCCATCTCTCTCTCTCCCTCGCACCGTGTGCGGTGACGCACCAGCTCGTATGATCGAGCCCTGTACTCACTTTCGACAATAATATATATTCCTTTAGTTCTCATTTTACTTCACGAGTATGATTAGTTTCACGAGCACGATTACGACTCCAGTACCGACCGTCGCCGCGCGATGCGCAGCGACCAGTAGCAACGGTATCCTGTTACATCAACGCTAGAGCTTACAAGTCTATGTGGGAGTGTTCCGGATCAGGGCCCTTTGATACAACCATATGATGGACTTGTCGCCTGTATGGCGGACGGCAGCACCTCCATGGTCTCCGGAACTGTAGAACTTCCTTTCACGATTGGCAGACAAACTCATACGCTCACCACCTTGATCGTTCCAGATCTTCGAGAAGGATGTAATCTCGGCGCCGACTTTGTATTGGAATTCGACGCGAGATTAAACCCGCGCGATCGTACATTGACGATCGAGAATTCGACCGAAGTTATTTGCGCGGATGGAGCCGACGTGAGTGAGACTGGTCACCCGAGCCTGGCATCTATTGGATTGCAAGAATTGTCCGATGCCCAACAGGCGGCATTAGATGAGTTGCTCGACCGTCTGATCCCAAAGTACACGAGACCTCTAGGCTTCACAAATTTAGTTGAATTCGAACTGGAAGTTGAGACAAGTCGGCCGATTAAGCAAAAATACTACCCAGTTTCGAAGAAACTCGAGGAGATGATGCATTCGCAAGTCAAGGCTAAATTAGCAGCTGGCATCCTGGAGCCATCAGATAGCGATTGGTCTAGTCCAGCGCTTATGGTCCGGAAAGGTACGGGCGACGATCGTCGCAGGTGTATTGATTTTAGGAAATTAAACAAACTATCTAAACTATCTAAAGTCAGCGCGTACCCTCTTCCATACATAAACACAATTCTGAGTAAGCTGCAACGCGCTCGATATATTACTACTATCGACCTTAGCGACGCTTACCATCAGATAAAAATTAAGAAGGAGAGTCGTCCGTATACAGCCTTCACCGTACCAGGAATGGGACTGTATCAATGGAAACGCCTCCCCTTTGGCCTGGCCAGAGCCCCGGCTTGTTTCCAAAAGATGATTGACTCCCTGATCACTCCAGATTTAGAGCGGAATTGTTACAGCTATCTGGATGATATTATCGTCTGCACGGAGACGTTCGAAGAGCGTTTGAAATTCCTCGAAATAGTGCTGGAAAAACTTGTAAAGGCGAATCTAACGATCAACCGACGGAAAAGCCACTTCTGCCAGAGCGAAGCTAAGTATCTAGGAGTCCTGGTCAACAGAGATGGATTTCGACCAGATCCCGAGAAGATCACTCCAATCGTAAATTACCCGACACCGAAGAATCCCACACAAGTACGCCGTTTCATGGGAATGGCCGGCTGGTATTTAAAGTTTTTGAGAAACTATGCTGACATCGCCAGGCCACTCTTCGACCTCACCAAAGCGAAGGTGAAAGAAAACTTCGTCTGGAACGAGACCCATCAACGTGCGTTCGAACATATTAAGATACTGATCACATCTGCTCCTGTTCTACAACGCCCTGATTTCTCTCAAACCTTCTGCATATAGTGTGATGCCTCTGGCACTGGGCTTGGGAGCGTTCTAATCCAGACGATAGATGACCAAGAACGCGTCATAGAGTTTGCCAGCCGAACCATGACGTCAGCTGAACGAAACTATTCGGCCACGGAACGCGAGTGTCTCGCAGTACTCTGGGCAATCAGGAAATTTCGTCCGTATGTGGAAGGATATCATTTTCTTGTCATCACTGACCATAGTAGTCTCAAGTGGCTCAGTAACTTGCGTAACCCAACGGGTAGATTGGCAAGATGGGCACTTGAATTGCAAGAATACGACTACACTATCGAACATCGGGCAGGATCGTCTCACGTAGTTCCAGACGCCTTGTCACGAATGCACGAGGAAGACGACGACTTAGAGGAAAACCGTCTGGCTCTGGCTAGTATCAGTCCAGAGGATGAAACAACTGATGACTGGTATTTAACGCGACGACGAGAGATAGTTGAAAAACCACTCGAAAATCCAGGTTGAAAAATCGTCGGCAGCAAGTTGTTCATGTACCGGCCGAATGCATTCGTCGACGGAGTTATTGAAGACGAGAACGCCTGGAAACTAGTTCACCCGCGAGAGAAACGAGAGCAAGTTCTAATCGAATGTCACGACCAGCCAACAGCCGGCCATTTTGGTCGTAAGAAGACTCAGCAACGAGTAGCCTTACTGTATTATTGGCCGTCGTTAAACGAAGATGTGAAGAACTACGTTCGAACTTGCTCCACCTGCCAACAATGTAAACCTGAGCAGCGTAGACCTGCTGGACATATGGGCAATCGGAATTTCTCTCGACCATGGGAAACGGTAGCTGGAGACGTTATGGGCCCGCTGCCGAAATCGACCCATGGCTTCGAATATCTATTGGTATTTCAAGACATGTTCACTCGATGAGTCGAATGTATCCCCATTCGAAAGGCGAACGCTCAGACTATTATGAAACGAACAAATCTTTCTACGGTTTGGTACTCCGAAAGTATTTTTCTCGGACAATGGTACGCAGTTTCGCAATAAGGCGATGGATAAATTTCTCCAAGAAAGAGGCATACACCATACGTACGCACCTCCGTACCATCCTCAGCCGAATACGGTTGAGCGAGCCAACCGTACGATTAAGACATTGATTCGTGAATACCTAGACGGTCACCACAAAAACTGGGATGAGCACCTCGCTGAGTTCGCCTTCAGTATGAACACTGCGGTCCAGGAATCTTTACAGACATCGCCCGCCATGTTGAATTTCGGCCGCCAGCCGAATCCACCTTTGACGTTACTTCGCCAGGAAGAAATGGCAGCAACAACCGAAGAAGCGAAACTAGCGGCCGATGACTGGAAAAGGAGAATGGAAGACTTAGAAGATTTACAAGAGTTAGCTAATAACCACGCTAAAACAGCGCAGCAACGACAGGCTAAGTACTTCAACGCGCATCACCGAGATGTGAAACACTCATTCGACGATCTCGTACTTAAGAAGAATAGAGTGCTGTCGTCTGCAGCTGAAGACATCGCAGCTAAACTCGCTCCGCCGTATATCGGTCCCTTCAAAGTCAGCCGCATTGTGAGCCCGAATATTTACGAACTTGTTGACTTAGATGGTAAGGTACTGGGTCCAACGGATGTAAGCGATCTCAAGGCTTTTCAAGAGAGAACGGCCGTCGATTCACCAGTGGATGAAGAAGACGTCCGAGCCACGTCCGAGGAGGAAAAAGACGTTACGAGAGAAGATCTGCGTGTAGAAGATAAGGAAATCGCGCCGATGAAAACTATAGTAATCCACGCGACTGCGATAATCTGCTGGCAGATCAATTACCAACGCAACCCGCGAGCGTAGGCGAAAACAAGGCCAAACGAGGTCGACCGAAAGGTGCGAAAAATAAAACTCGTACGGTATCTTTAGATCTTTCCCCGTGGAGAACGCGAGCACAAAAGGCGGCAGCGTAGGGAAGCGGTAGATATGCATGTTTTCTTTTCTTCGCCTCTCTATCTTTTTGTGTACTTCTTTTTCCTAATCCCCCATACTAGCCCACTGGGTCGTTAACCTTACCTCTCCTTTACTTTCCTATTATTAATATCGTGCAGAATTCTGCCGAAAATGATTGTAAAGAGAGAGAGATGGGATTTCCCCTTTTTGAATAGTTTAATATTTTTCTATTTGCAATTTAATTGTGTTCATTATTGAATTGTTCGAGTTATTATGATGAAAAATTTTTTTTTTTCATATCGCCTCATACTTCGTACGGCGTAATGTACTCCCTTATCGCCCGGATAGTCGTAGTAAACGAGAGCTGGTACGCCGGGATGGGTACTCAGCGTCTGGAGGGGGGTGTTGTAACGGTCGCATAAATGCACGTTACCGCCTCTTCGGGCGTACGCCATGAAGATGTATATTTACAATATTTATGTTTCAGATCACCAGCGGACACGAGTAAGCGAGAGAGACAGAGAGAGCGCCTAGTTTTAGGCTTAGTACAGAGAGAGCACGCGTAAGTCCCCCCTCCGGTATCTCGCGCAGATATTCAATTAGTATTGCGGTAGCCCTCGAACGGTCAGCAACGCGCCTACCGAACTCCGTGCCCTTTTCTTGCGTACAAGCGTCACCAGCCGATTCGACTGAAGCCTCATCCCCCTGCGTGCGACTCGTCTCCACCACGGTCAGGACGACTGCAGCGTCCGAGAGCGAGACTGCAACTTTCCCCGGCACCTACGTGCGAGTGTAAGTACCCGCTCTCTCTTGCTCTCGATATTCGGACGATTGTGTCCATCTCTCTCTCTCCCTCGCACCGTGTGCGGTGACGCACCAGCTCGTATGATCAAGCCCTATACTCACTTTCGACAATAATATATATTCCTTTAGTTTTCATTTTACTTCACGAGTACGATTATTCAATCGCACCCTCTCCCTGCCGCCTCCGCGGTTCCCTAGTAAGTGGAATCTTAAGCCGGCCGAGCCGTGTGTCCCACACGCCCGACAACGAGACAATTCAAATAAACGTGGCGATTCTTAACCACGGTTGCAACGCCCGATTACTCCGAGAACATTGATCGGACCGTTACAATGTATATAATATATATTGTTATGGTCGGGTTAGGATAATGATTATTGACACTCTTATTTATAGAAAAGATAAGACAAGAACGACTTTATTACTCAAGCTTAGACATGCAAATCGAATAGCTGTCAGCGCTAGACTGATAAACAAATACAATAACAACCGCGAAGTTGCAGCGGTTGCTATGCGCGATTCGAACATCTCGAATCGCGCTGGTCATAACATTGCTCTCCCTTTTTTCTTTAGATTGTCGTCCCGACAATCTTAAGTCTTCTTTCTGTATTAGCTTTCCATTCAAACTTCCTTCAAGGATGCTCAGTCGGTCCCATCTCATTCTAGTAACCACAATCTGTTAATCTTCGTCCAAGTAACCACATTCACCGAATTTCCTTTCAAGCGGGTTGATCCTCTTCTAAATTCCAATGATGACTTACAGGAATCACCAACATCCTCTACCTTGATCCACGCCAGGCATCAAGTTACCGAGCCATGCTTACAGGTCAATTCCAATCATCACTTACAGGAATAGAATTGGACCCGTCTCTTGAAAAGGAATATTCCCATCTTGAAAAACCATGCGATCCAATCTTTTCTCTAACTGTCCAAGCTTCAATTTATACTTTATTCTTCCGTTCGTACTCCTTTTCTCTTGCGTCTCATTTCTTCACGGTTTGTTAAGAGTGATCTTCAGACATGAGTGGGGGGAATGACAAGCTATGGTACCTCTCCTCAAGTCCCTGCTCCGGTATTCACCTTCACGCTCACGGGAAAAACCATGGCTCAAAAGAACCGTGAGCAGAGCAGTCTTTATAAGTCGGTTTCATTGGTCACATTCGGGTTGGTGCATCTCAATCAGGTGAAGTGTTTTTATCAGGATATTTCATCTTTGCTGGTACGTGTCATCACAGGATCATTCTGATCCAGTCTCTTCCATCGAACGGCATGATGCGTACGACGTCATCGTTTGTATCCGACCTGAACAGCAAAGATGTCAGCGACGACATCAGAAAGTCAGATATTCCACTCAATAAGCCTTTCGAACCGGATCTTACGGGTTTGAAACGGAACGAACCCAACAACTGCAGTATCACATTTTTAAGTGATATTTCCGTAATGTCCAAAAGATAACCTAGAAATGATTCTGTAATTTTTCTAAGTGTACCTATACTTTTATCCTTTGTCGGAATAGTGTTATCAACAGCGGCATTCGTTGTTAACACACTCCGATTCCTAACTATCATGTGAGAATCATATTCGAGTGGTTTAAATCTAGTTATTGAATTAATTTTGATTCTCTCTGATCTTACTGTCTTCTGAACTACCGATTGTAGTATGTGTGTGTTTGCATTCAAATTTTGATTCAGAATGATGTCATCAACCACGGCATTCATTAATGGCATATTCAGAAATAGAATTTTTTTACAAATAATTTTATGTGTTTTTATGGAGTTGTCTCTCTTTTCAAAATACCCTATTTGATTACGGATTGTGTCATGAGAAATATCAGTAACAATCGTCATTGAACAGTTTAAGTTAATAAAATGTTGTTCAAGATCTAGTCGTTTCTGAATTAGATCAGTTCGTTTAGCAAGAAGTATATCAATGGAGTGACAGACACTGATTATGCTCTTAGATTGTCTAGTGTTAAACTCATTTCCATTTTGTGTATCTCTAGTTATCTGTGTATCTGAACTGTTGTGTGTAACTTGTGTTTTCTGTAAATTGTCTCCATACTTTTCATAAATATCATTACAATCATCTATCCTAAGATTAAAAACGAAAGTGTTGTTTGGTCTGTTATCTATGTTTGTGTCTTTAAATTGTAAACGACTTAGTTCTCGTAAATGCTGTCGTAGAGATTCGTCGTCGTCTAAAAGAGCTCTGTTGAGAAGTTGTAGACGGGAGTTATTGGTGACTGGGTGTGATGTGTCAGCTTCAGGAGGAAAGAGTTCGCGGCGACCGGACGTAGTTTTGAGACGGTTAATTTCAGCCAATGTCTCCCTGTGGAGAGAATTAAGCCTAGAAATTTCTGCGGTTGACTCAGTAAGAAGAGAAGAATACTTAGCTTCGATCTTCTTGACTTCTTCTTCACGAAAGTGACGTTCTTGAAGAAGCTCTGATTCATGAATGCAGAGTTCTTTTGATATGCGGGTAACCTCCAATGTGCACTCTTTAAGTGTAGATTCGGCAAGCCGGAGTTGTTGTCGAAGTTGGGTATTTTCATCAGCGAGTGAAGGTTGTTCCACCGTTGGTGATGTGTGAGTAGGTGGTGGAAGCGTATATAAGCTTGTGAAGTCTCAGAGACTGTGATGAGGGGCGGGGAAGGAGGTGGTGTACGGGTTAAGGTCATCGTGCCCGATCTTAACTTCATTCACTGGGTAATACGTTCACTTGCGGACGAGCCCCCAAAATGTTATGGTCGGGTTAGGATAATGATTATTGACACTCTTATTTATAGAAAAGATAGACAAGAACGACTTTATTACTCAAGCTTAGACATGCAAATCGAATAGCTCTCAGCGCTAGACTGATAAACAAATACAATAACAACCGCGAAGTTGCAGCGGTTGCTATGCGCGATTCGAACATCTCGAATCGCGCTGGTCATAACAATATATAATATATATATTATATATATAATATATATAATATATATATAATATATATATTATATATATAAAGGAATTAACAGAAAATTGAATAACGTCATTTGTCGATTATACTCTTTTGAAAAGAATAACGTCATTTCATAACGGCATTTCATAACATCATTTGCAACGTAGCAATAATTATTGCTGCGTCGTGAACATTATTGCACAGCCAGCTGACTCACTCTCGACGAGTTGACAGCTCCTGGAGCGGAGCCAGCGTTCGGTGGCGCTCGCAGGAGTTGCTTCTGACCGACCGCGTGCGGAGCGCAGAATGTGAGATCGCGAGTCACACCTGCGCAGCGCGCCGGCGCTCGGGAGGGGGCACGGCAGGAAGCGAGGTAGCGGCGAGCGCGCGCGGTCACATGCATGAGAGTGTGTGTGTGAGAGAGAGAGAGGGAGTTGGCGCGCGTAATAGAGAGTAAGAGAGAGAGAGAGTCGGCGTGCGGGAGAGAGAAGGTATAGCCAGAGTGGGAGTCGAGCGTGAGAGAGAGCGAGAAAGAGAGAGAGAGAGAGAGCGTGCGCTTGAGTGAGAAAGAGAGGGATATAGTGGCGCGAAGTTGATGGCGTTTGGGGCGCTCAGAGAGTTTGTGAACGCATGACTGAGGCGTGTCACGGTAGAGTTGATTTTATGTTGACTCTCGGAAGTCATAAAGATGTATAGAGGTATGAATTGGCTCGAAGAATTGAGGCTTTTCAAATGTCACGCACCTGTCCGGTTATCTATAGGGGGGGCCACCTTACGGCTATCAATATTGATTGATTGATGAAGATAAATAAAGGGGGCGCGGAATTTGCATATAGATGATGATATAGAGGGCAATAATTGATTTGTCAGCCAATTGGGAAATTAGAAATAGAACAAGAGGGCGCTGGGAAATTCATAGATAGGCAATGAATTGGTAGTGGTATTTAAATAGGCCAATTGCGGATTTTGGACGTTTTCAGGACCAATGGAAATTTGCCAGCCAGGAAGATGCTTCCGTGAAGAAGGAGGCGAGGTGGGAAAATCGCGGCTTCTTCCTCGAGCGGAGCGTCGTCCCCGGCCACTCTGTTCCCGGATTCCTGGATAGTTAGTTCGTTTTATATCTTGGCTTTCGATACTTAGAATATTATCCTGGAAAACGTGCGCATCCCAACGCCATTTTATCTTGGAGAATTTCTTTCCGATTATTGGAATTTTGACTTGGATTTTATCAGAGGCTCCGTGGAGTTATTTTCCGTGGAGATTAATCTCCGTGGAGATTAATATAAATCTATATATATATTTTCTTCCGGCGGTTTATAATTTGGGAAACATTAGTTAGCGGCAATTTTTCCCTTTACAGGTCCGATTCATCATTTCGCCTTTCAGTTGGAAATTAGCCGTTGACCCTTTTTGAACTCACAAACATAGAGCCGCCGTAGAGGAAGCTTTCGCGACTCTTTTATTGTAGCTTTCAGTGCCACTGAATCTAGTAATATGGCCGCTGGCCCATGAACTTACATCAAATCTCTAATTGTTTGCCAAATATCTGTATCAGGGGAAGGGGGTAATAGAATATACGTTAATTTTGTGTTCTACCTGGAATTATTGTGTTTCATTTATTGTTCACCCTATTGCTACCATCTTTTTCCGCGCGTTTTCCGTTTTTAGAATCAACTACCGGAGAGAAGGAGTCAGCCGGCGAATTAAAATTATTTTTGTACACTAACGGGAATTCTCGTGCGGGCGAGATAAATTCCATATTACACATTTCATAACCACATTTCACAACGTCATTTCATTACGCTCAATAACGTTATGATGAAGCCTCAAATTGATACCATTTATGACGTTATTTTGTAACGTCATTTTTTATCATTTTATCTTTTTATTTACTGAAATATTAATAATTATTATCATTAGAATATTGTTGTTTTAATATTTTCGCTTGACACTGTAAGTAGTAATTAGTGAATTGATGTAAAAAAAAAGATAACAAAATGTTCCCTCAACCAGGATCGAACTCGAAACCTTACGATTCGTAGTCCCAGATTATACCACTGAGCCATGAACACTTATTATTTCAGATACTTAAAATTTTACTCTTATATCTCATATGGCTATATTTTAAAATTTATACCGCAATTTTAAAGGATTATTTTGATCATTGACGCATGTACGTAAATACAAGCATTATTTTTAGTATGATATTTTAAATGATTTAGTTCTTATTGTCAATGAAATGACGTCATTTTTGTATAATACTTATTTGCCAGAGTCCAGTTTGTTAGACTTAAATAGGAATAAACAATCGTACGCCGGGAAGTGAAAGTAACTATGTCAAGTACCAAGTGAGAACTGGGATAGTAACAAATAAACTGTGCAGTACTTTGCAGTCATTTACAATTGTTTACCCCTGTTTTACACAAACAAATTTGACAATAGTTCATTATGATAAATGTAACCTAAGTGGCCTATTATTTCATGATGTAAATATCAGTCTCACTTCGCTCCGACACTATTACATAGGATCATGGCCATAATATGTAAAATCTACTAATGATCGTACAAAAAATGACATTATTTATTAATCTAATTATTATTAATTTGTCAGAGTACAGTTCGTTAAAGTAATAAATAACGTAATTTTTCTGTTTGATCATTAGTAAATTTTACAGATTACCTATGATCCTATGCAATAGCGCCGAAGCGAAGCGAGAGTGATTTTCACACCATGAAATAATGGGCTACTTACGTTACTTATATCATAATGTACTATAGTCAAATTTGTTATTGTAAAACAGATAAACAATTGTGAATGACTGCAAAGGATTGCACAGCTCATTTGCTACTATTCCACCCAGTTGATACTTGAAACTTGATGCAGTCACTTTCACTTCCCAGCACATAATTGTTCATTCCTATTTTACTCTAACAAACTGGACTCTGATAAATAAGCATGATACGAAAATGACATCATTTCACAGATTACAAGAAATCAATCAAAAAAGAAATCAATTTAAAATATATAACTAAAAATAATGTATGAATTCACGCGTATGCATCAGTCATCCAAATAATCCTTTAAAACTACTATATAAGTTTTAAAATATAGCTATGAGCTATAAGAATATAGATTTAAGTATCAGCAATAACAAATGTTCGTGGCTCAGTGGTAAAGTCTGACATTAAGAATCCAAAGCTTTCGAGTTCAATCCTCGTTCGGGGGACTTTTTTTATGTTTTTTTCTTTAATATAATTATTGATACTTATAGCCACAAGCTCAAATTACAATAAAAATATTTCAATATACAAACTTTCTGAAAAAAGAAAAGGAAAAATGATTTAAAGTTAATTTTATCTTTTTCCCAACACTTGCCTTGGAGAGATCGATAGACTCTTTTTGAAATATTAAAAAACACCGAGGTATAGAGCCTTTGAATATTGTGTCACATACATATTCACACATACTTTACAATAACATTATTCTAACGATAATAATTATTAATATTTAAATAAATAAAAAAATAAAATTATAAAAAATGACGTTGTAAAATAACGTCATAAAAGGTCCCAATCGAAAGCATCATCTATAACGTTATTAACGTAATCAAATGATTTCTTATTCTTTTGAATAGGGTATAATTGATAAATGACGTTTTACCGGTATTCCCTATCCTGGAGATAGCAGGGGCAATAAAAAGAACTGATCCCAAGCCGGAGGCGACGCGGCTGGCTCAGTTGCGCAAAAGGTTAGACGGCCTGGTCCTGGAACCGTACGGGAGAAGCAGGCCATCGGATGTGTAGGGCCACTTGAATACTCCCCTCTCGCTTAAGTTCAATTAGTGAAAATTTAACTAATCATGGTAGTGAACCTAGTTTTCACTCAAGAAATAGTGAAATGATCACTGTATAACTAGTGAAAACAGTAGTATACTAATATGAATCAGTGATTATGCACTGTATAGAATAGTGTATTTCTTTCATGAAAAGCTAGCAACTATTTCGTTTAGCGAATATACACTATTCCTGAAACACTTCACTATTTCATAAGTTGCTGTACATTTACTATAATTTCAGTGGCTATGGACTATTTGAAAAAGTGACTTTTGTTTACTGTGTCTCTAGTGAAATTAACTAATTAACTAGCGCGCCACATTCGACCTTCGGCCCTTCGGGCCTTCAGGTCTCAGTGGCTTGCCGCCTTGCATCGCTTCGCGATGCAAGGCATGCAAAACGCGAAACGAAACGCGCTTCGCGCGTTTCGCTTCGCGTTTTGCATATAAGGCACGACCGACGCTCGCGCTTCGCGCTCGCCCACTGTTCGCGCTTCGCGCTCACCAGTTCCCCCTACGTTCGCGCTTCGCGCTCACCAGATCCCCCTACGTTCGCGCTTCGCGCTCACCAGATTCCCCTACATTCGCGCTTCGCGCTCACCTGGTTTGAAATTTTAAAAAATGCTCGCATATTTTTTGTATGTATGGGATCAAGCTCAATTTTGTTCTGTCACGATATTAGCATAGGGAGAGATTGTAAAAAAAAATTTTGCTCGATTGGAGTTAATGTCGCAGAGAAAATCGAGATCAACTGAAATTTTTATTTAAAAAAATTAGTTTTAGGGTTTTACAACATATTGAATTACTCTGAACGTATAATGATTATAGTCAAAAATTGTATTTTTAAAATATCTACAACTTTTATGTTGAACATTTTTATGTAAAACGTATACGTAAAAAGTTTTATTATGAAAAACGAATATTTTAATGTAAAAATTTGATTTTAGCTTGTTAATTTGAATTCTTAGCATTTTCGAGTGTTCAAGTTAATGGGAAAAAGTTGTATTTTTTAAAGATGTACAACATTTCCATTTAACTTTTTTGTGTAAAATGCTTAGAATTTGAGTTATGACCAAAAAACCGTTTGTACAATTAAGCATAAAGTGCTGCCATTTGAACAATATGTCGGTAATCGGGAAAAGGAAAAAAACGTTTTTTTGTACATATAAGAGTTGTATTCTCCTAAATTTTCAGCCTGATTGGTCGAAAATTGGCTGAGATATCGCTGGTTACAATTTTTGCGATGATAAAACTATAAGGTATTCCCGCCTTGCGGTCGTGCCTAAAAATTAGTTTTCGGGTTTTACAACATATTGAATCATTCTAAATGTATAATTATTATGGTCAAAAATTGTATTTTTAAAATGTCTACAACTTTTATATTGAACGTTTTTATGTGCAACGTAAGCCTAAAAAGTTTTATGATGTTAAACGAATTATTTTAATGTGAAAATTCGATTTTAGCTTGTGAACTTGAATTCTAATCATTTTCGAGGGTTTATGTTAATAGGAAAAAGTTGTATCTTTTTGAGACGTACAACATTTCCATTTAACTTTTTTGTGTAAAATGTTTAGAATTTGAGTTATAACCAAAAAACCGTTTTTCGAAAATCCAAAAAATGCACGCATATTTTTTGTATATACGGAATCAAGCCCAATTTTACACTGTCACGATATTAACATAAGGAGAGTTTATGAAAAAAAATTTGCCTCGATTGGAGTTAATTTCGCAGAGATAATCGAGGCCAACTGAAATTTCTTTTAAAAAAAATCTGTTTTCGAGTTTTACAATATATTGAATCGCTCTGAATGTATAATTATTATGGTCAAAAATTGTATTTTTAAAATGTATACAACTTTTATATTGAACGTTTTTATGTGCAACGTAAGCCTAAAAAGTTTTATGATGTTAAACGAATTATTTTAATGTGAAAATTCGATTTTAGCTTGTGAACTTGAATTCTAATCATTTTCGAGGGTTTATGTTAATAGGAAGAAGTTGTATTTTTTTGAGACGTACTACATTTCCATTTAACTTTTTTGTATAAAATGCTTAGAATTTGAGTTATAACCAAAAAACCGTTTTTCGAAAATTTAAAAAATGCCCGCATATTTTTTGTATGAATGGAAATAAGTCCAATTTTAGACTGTCACGATATTAACATAAGGAGAGTTTGTGAAAAAAAAATTGGATCGATTGGAACTTATCTGACTGAGATAAACTTATTACAACATAATTAATTAAAAATACATGTAAAAATAAGCATAAAGAGCTCTCATTTGAACAATTGGCCGGTAATCGCGAAAGTAAAAAAAACGTTTTTTTGTACATATAAGAGTTGTATTCTCCTAAATTTTCAGCCTGATTGGTCGAAAATTGGCTGAGATATCGCTGGTTACAATTTTTGCGATGATAAAACTATAAGGCATTCCCGCCTTGCGGTCGTGCCTAAAAAGTGACATTTAAGGAACTTTTCAGTGACTATGGACTGTTTGAAAAAGTGCCCTTTGATCACTGAATCTCTAGTGAATTTTTAATATTTAAAAAGTGAATTTTAAAGAACTTTTCAGTGGCTATGGACTGTGTGAAAAAGTGCCTATTGTTCACTGTATTTCTAGTGAACTTTCACTATTTAATAAGTTCTGTTTAAGGAACTTTTCAGTGGTTATGGACTATTTCAAATAGTGTCTATTGCTTAATGTATCTCCAGTAAACTTTCACCATGTAAAAAGTTCTTTTTAAGGAACTTTTCAGTGACTATGGACTGTTTGAAAAAATGCCCTTTGATCACTGAATCTCTAGTGAAATTAACTACTTAAAAAGTGAATTTTAAAGAACTTTTTAGTGACTATGGACTGTTTGAAAAAGTGCCTATTGTTCACTGTATCTCTAGTGAATTTTTGCTTTTTAAAAAGTGACTTTTGAGGAACTTATGAATTTGAGAATCTAAATAGACGTTCACTGTATCTGTATAGTGAATTATCTTCACTACAAAACTGTATTTTTAGTGAATTTTCACTATTTAAAAAGTGACATTAAAGGAACTTTTCACTGGCTATGAAGTGTTTAAAAAAGTGCCTATTGGTTCAGTATGTCTAGTGAATTTTCGCTATTTGAAAAGTGACTTTAGAAGAACTTATAAATTTGAAAATCCAAAAATATGTTCACTACGTCTATATAGTGAATTACCTTCACTATCAAAACAGTGATTTTTCAGATACTTCAACGTGTGTGTGTAACTGAGTAGCTACGTGCGTGACTGCGTGCGTGTGTTGAACGGATGTGCGTGAGCGTGTGTGTGTGCGCGTGAGTATGTGTGTGTCCGTGTGTGTAACTGAGTAGCTACGAGCGTGACTGCGTGCATGTGTGCTCTCTAAAGTTCAATTAGTGACAATTTTACTAATTATGGTAGTGAACCTAATTTTCACTAAACAATTAGCGAAATCATAACTGCAGAGTTAGTGAAAAAAGTGGTACACTAATATGAATCGGTGATTATTCACTGTATAGAATAGTGCATTTTTTTCATGAAAATATAGCAACTATTTCGTGTAGTGAATATACACTATGCCGAAAAAACTGTACTATTTTATTAGTTCTTATAGCTTCACTATAATTCCAGTGGCTACGGACTATTTGAAAAAGTGCCTTCTGTTCACTGTATCTCCAGTGAATTTCGCTATTTGATAAGTACCTTTTAAGAAACTTTTCAGTGACTATGAACTGTTACAACAAGTGTCTATTTTTCACTATATCTCTAGTGAATTTTCACTATTGATAAAGTGCTTTTGAAGAACTTGTAAATTTTAGAATCCACTTAGTCACTGCGTCTGTGTAGTGAACTATCTTCACTACTCAAATAGTGATTTTTCAGATACTTGTAAATTTTAGAATCCACATACGAGTGTGTGCGTGTGCTTATGTGTGTACGTGTGCCTGCGTGCTTACGTGTGTATATTTTGGAGGAAAAAAACTTTCTCTGATATTTATTATAATTTATTAAAAGATTTTACCGCCAAAACTTTTGTCGGTACATTTTGGAGAGAATACTTTTCTATTTTCTTTCAGTCTTTATGTACATGTGTATATATGTACACACTTCAATTATTTTCATTCAAAAGTTGAGGATGCGATTTTTAACTTCTTAAAAATTGCGTCGCCGCATTTTGGAGGGAAACATGTGTTTCCCTCCAAATTGCAGCGTATGTACGGCGACATAATTTTGGAGGGAAACTCATCGGTATGGGATATGTTAGTTCAGTTAGTAGCGGTACGTAGGCATGCATGTGAAACAGAGAACATCCATGCGAGTCGTCACGGGCAAGCGTTAAGACCGGGTGTATGGAGGAAATAGTTCATGGAGAGTAAGGTGGGGACTGCGAAACTGAGAGTAGCCTAGGACTATGCGAGAGCATCACAGTGATCATATAGTGTAGGACACATCGCAGAATAGGAACGCGATGGTAAACCCGAAAGGCGACGGGAGGTGGAGACTATGAATTTTCGCGCTGGACGGCGGCCATCGTGGGCATATATGTATACATGTGTGTATATGCATACATGAAATACACGCACGCACACATACATACATACATACATATGTACATACGTACATACATATGTACGTACATACATACATATTTACATACATACATACATACATATGTACATACATACATACATACATATGTTCATACATACGAACATACATATGTACATACATACATACATACATACATACATACATATGTACATACATACATAGATACATACATACATACATACATATGTACATACATACATAGATACATACATATGTACATTCATACTCACACACTCACACACATATATATATATATATGTGTATGTACATATTTATGTATGTATGTATGTATGTATGTACATATGTATGTATGTATGTATGTATGCGTGTGTGTGCGTGTGTGTATTTCATGTATGCATATACATACATATATATATATGCCCACGATGGCCGCTGTCCAGCGCGGGAATTCAGAATCATCATTTTCTTAGTCTCCACCTCCCGTCGCCTTTCGGGTTTACCATCGCGTTCCTATTCTGCGATGTGTCCTACACTATATGATCACTGTGATGCTCTCGCATAGTCCTAGGCTACTCTCAGTTTCGCGGTCCCCACCTTACTCTCCATGAACTATTTCCTCCATACACCCGGTCTTAACGCTTGCCCGTGACGACTCGCGTGCACGTTTTCTCTTTCACATGCATGCCTGGTACTACGTACCGCTACTAATTGAACATATCCCATACCGATGAGTTTCCCTCCAAAATGATGCGATGCAATTTTTAAGAAGTTAAAAATCGCATCCTCAAATTTTGAATGAAAATACTTGAAGTGTGTACGTATATACACATGTACATAAAGACTGAAAGAAAATAGAAAAGTATACTCTCCAAAATGTACCGACAAAACTTTTGGCGGTAAAATCTTTGCCACGTTATAATGAATATCAGAGAAAGTTTTTTTCCTCCAAAATATACACACGTATGCACGCAGGCACACGTACGCACATAAACACACGCACACACTCGTATGTGGATTCTAAAATTTACAAGTATCTAAACAATCACTATTTTAACAGTGAAGACAATTGACTGCACAGACGCAGTGGCTAGGTGGATTCTAAAAGTTACAAGTATCTGAAAAATCACTATTTGAGTAGTGAAGATAGTTCACTACACAGACGCAGTGACTAGGTGGATTCTAAAATTTACAAGTATCTGAAAAATCACTATTTGAGTAGTGAAGATAGTTCACTACACAGACGCAGTGACTAGGTGGATTCTAAAATTTACAAGTATCTGAAAAATCACTATTTGAGTAGTGAAGATAGTTCACTATACAGACGCAGTGACTAGGTGGGTACTAAAATTTACAAGTTCTTCAAAAGCACTTTATCAATAGTGAAAATTCACTAGAGATATAGTGAAAAATAGACACTTGTTCTAACAGTTCATAGTCACTGAAAAGTTTTTTAAAAGGTACTTTTCAAATAGCGAAATTCACTGTAGACACAGTAAACAAAAGGCACTTTTTCAAATAGTCCGTAGCCACTGAAAAGTTCTTTAAAATTCCCTTTTCAAATAGTAAAAATTCACTAGAGATTCAGTGAACAATAGGCACTTTTCAAACAGTCCATAGTCACTGAAAATTTCTTTAAAATCGACTTTTTAAATAGTAAAAATTCATTAGAGATTCAGTGATCAAAGGGCACTTTTTCAAACAGTCCATAGTCACTGAAAAGTTCCTTAAAAGGAACTTTTTAAATAGTGAAAGTTTACTAGAGATACAGTGAACAATACACACTATTTGAAATAGTCCATAACCACTGAAAAGTTCCTTAAACAGAACTTATTAAATAGTGAAAGTTCACTAGATATACAGTGAACAATAGGCATTTTTTCACACAGTCCATAGCCACTGAAAAGTTCTTTAAAATTCACTTTTTAAATAGTTAATATTTCACTAGAGATTCAGTGATCAAAGGGCACTTTTTCAAATAGTCTATAATCACTGGAAAGTTCTTTAAATGTCACTTTTTAATTAGCTAATTTCACTAGAGACACAGTGAACAAAAGTCACTTTTTCAAATAGTCCATAGCCACTGGAATTATAGTAAATGTACAGCAACTTACGAAATAGTGAAGTGTTTCAGGAATAGTGTATATTCCCTAAACGAAATAGTTGCTAGATTTTCATGAACAAAATACACTATTGTATACAGTGCATAGTCACTGATTCATATTAGTATACTACTGTTTTCACTAATTATACAGTGGTGAAAACTAGGTTCACTACCATGATTAGTTGAATTTTCACTAATTGAACTTAAGAGAGTACACTCGCTGCCCCCGCGCGACTCCGAAGATCCGTACGGGGAACCGACGGGAGATGCAGTAACTCCGTCCGTAGTGACTATCGCTTCGAAGCGATAAGCGCACTTTACGCAAGCCCTCTCGATGATCCCAACTTGCAACGGGGATGTGGACACGCTGTCAACTTTTACGACAGCGATCAAAAAAGTATTACACTCCATCGGCCTGGAATTCGAGAGATTCCTTCTTCACCAGATTGTAAACAAGTTGACCGGCAAGGCCACGCAGGGCTTTCGCGCGCGTACGGTTAGGTACGGTAGGACGCGCTATTGCGCGAGTTCACACTGTATTTCGCAAATATTGGTATGGCGGATCAGCTGAGTTTGCAGATCCGTGCAGTTGCCCAAGGAGACGATGAGAATCTCAGCGATTACGGCTTCAGGGTCGAGAAACTTTATTACCGCCTAACAACGATAATCGATTCAACCCCGGGGCTGGCCGAACTGGACAGAGCATTGCGAAGTCAATAGGCAAATTTTGACGTATTTGAGCAGTTCATGTACGGCCTTCGCGCCCCATTAGACCATCTCGTCCGCGCGACGCGACCCACGCATTAGAACGACGCGTTCGTGGCGGCTATCGAACACGAAGCCAGGCCGGGAGCAAAGTTGCTTCCGTCGACAGCATTGGGCGAATCCAAGCCAATGGCCCAGTTGAGACAGGCTGTAGCTAACAACGAGAACGCCAAAAAGCAAGTGCACCTGACTCCACTGATGAAAGAAAACGGCGATGACATCTAAGAATCAAGGCCGAAGTCCTTATACTGCGATATACCCGGGCACGCTATAGACGAGTGCAGAACGCTCGTACGGGATGCTGCGCTACGAACGCAACAAGCAAGGTTCCGGCCAGGGAGAAAACAGTAGGCGAAAGAACAATAACGACGATCGCCGTGTCGATCAAAAAGAGAGTGGCGACAACGCTGGTAACCAGCAAGATGCCAAGCAAAGTAGTCAAGATACGAAAGCTTTATACTAATTAGACGCTCGTATCGTTCCCCTGACGATGAGCGATAACAGCTAAAAAGCTATACTTCATTAGAACGCAGAAGAGCGATACCAAAGAGATTTCAGCCAGCGGCGACGTTCCTCACGCCATCGAAATCTCAAGAGCGGTTGACTCTCTTGCCTTCGGCAAAGATGCGACAAAAAGAGTATCGAAATGGTAACAACGAAATCGTCACAGGTCGCCGAACCCAGTACATCCCAAATTTAGCAACAGAAAGCTTCCAAAATCTCAAAATCGAGTCAACCATAATGTGAAAAGCAGCCTACGCTGCCCCCAACTGTAGCCGAAGAGTTGTTGTTCGTTCAAGGTCGCGCGAATAGAGATACTACACCGAAGTAAACAACACTTGAAAGACTGCGAGAGTCAAACAAGCGGACCGACAGCAACATGACCCTTCATCGATACACGCTGTCACGGGAAGCGTTGGCCCCCGCAGTTGTTGCGTACTGAAAATACTGCAGCATTAGCGTATTTTCAGTACGCTAATGCTGCCGGTTCTTGCAAGAAGAACGCGATACGCAGCCATACAGCAGGGAGAGAGAGAGAGCATAGCTGTGCCCGTACCGTGCCAACAGTAATTGCGGTGTGACGTCACGGCAGTTGAGTACTACGAAAGAGCGCCGCGGTAGACTGCGCATGAGATAGCGAGAGCCATGATCGCGAACGGCCCAAGGCAGCCGTCGAGTCGTAGCCTAGGGCAGCCGTCTACTTTAAAATCTCCGCGGAGTGCCGCAAATAAAGAAGTGAAATCAAGAGAAAGAACTCCGTGGCGTTGATTCATTAATTCTTTTTCGTGTATCCCGCCCGAGAGAAGAGTTCGTGCAAGCTGGCCGAGCTGGTACACAAGTGAGCATGCTCTTGTGCTCTCACCGCGGCAAGGCACCCTTATTACAAAGAAACTACAGCCAAAGCCGGTAAAAAGAATACTAGGAGGACCAGGAGGTCGCCCCGTTTATCTCCGAAGTCTAACTCTTCACAATGCATAGCCGCCAAGGGCGAGGCCGCCGCACGAGCCGCTCTTAAACTTGGTTACAGATTCGACTTTACGTCAAAGAAGCCAAGCTAGTTTACGATAGTATACTACTGCAGCAGTTCCCCAGCGCATCTCTTCCACGGAGGCCCAGAGCAGCTGGATCGACTTAGGATGACCTGGAGTCACCAGATGATCTAGACGCATGCCCATATGCTACGCAGTTATACGATTTCTCACGACCGGGAGACGTCCCCCAGTGATTCACTTTGAACTCTGAACAGTTGTTAAAAGTGTCAGTCATTAAAACCGACAAACTAGCAAGAGAAGTTCCCATCAATTTCCGATGCAGTATCATGATCCGCGGAGTCATTGACGGCCACTCTCACACATTCGGAGTCGCAACCGTGGACTTCCACATAGTGCCCAGCGAGTTTCTCATCGAGACCGATAGGATTATTGGATGCCCTCAAAGGCATCGTCGATGCAGCCAACAAGTGCCTTCGACTAGGGCAATTGACCTTTCCATTTGCAGAAGAAGAGCAGATTACGATACCTCCGCGGATGAGAATGATGATTAGCTTGGGCGTGTTCAACGTGGATGCGGAAAACGGATGGATACCACTGCAGAAAATCCCAACCCCGGTCGTTGAGCTCGTTTCGTGCCAAACAATTCCACGGAATCCTTCACCCCGCGCAGATGGGGATGGCCAGGTGGAAGGACCTTCTGATTGACACGCAAATATTAGACGAATGATTGCCGACGAGGAGAATTGAACACATTATACGGAGATAGAGCTCCTAAACAAAAAAGTGCAGCCAGGAGCAAAAGGGTCGACAAGATCCTGGAGCTCGCCGACCTCGAAAGTTGCAACGAGGAAGAAACCGCGCTAATCAGCAAAATCGTCGACGAGTTCACAGGCGTATTCGGACTTGACAGCGAATCTTTAACTCGAATTACTCATCGTCATTTTGGATCATCCCAAAACCGGACGCTGAGGGCAACAAAAGCTTTCGGTTAGTCACGGACTTTCGCGCGCTCAACGAGGAAACGGAGGGCAGTTGCCATCCCCTGCCATTTACGAGGGATATCCTCGAGCATCTAGCTGCAGCGTCTTACATCACGGTGATGCACCTAAAACAGGGGCCTATCACCAGATTGAAATGGATCCGAAATCCAAACATCCGGCATATCGCCCGGGGTCGCCAAGCCCGTAAGACAAGGAGCGTTGCTGCCCCCCCCCCCCCGTCCCTGGGTAATAAGGGTACTACGTTAACCTTGAAAGTGCTGTCTAGGCACGATCGCGGGATCGTCGTTCGGATTTCTCGCGCAAGACCGTGGTAACAAAGTACCCGAAAATATAAAAGAGATCCCGGCCCATCAATGCTTGGCGTGAGGGAGGCCAGTTTGCACCGACCTCCTGCAGCTTCAGGATGAACTCCGATCGAGCATCGATCCAAAGCTCGCAGTCGAATCCTGCAAATGAGAAGAGTGCAACTTTGAATTGAAATCGCCGTGCCCGCTTAGGGCTTGAGTCACGTAGTGATCTGGACGGATCCAGTCACTTTTAATACGGGTTCGAGTGTCCGGAAAATATAAAGGTTTCGCTTCCTTTGTCAGAGGTTTCCCATCGCCTCTGCCATTCACCTAGAACCTCTTCACGAAGCTCCTTGTTTGCCGTCCTTTTGCATGAACCCGGCTGGAACCTATACCTGCCGACATCCGCCGGTAAGTCCTTGCAAATCATGTATAGCACCATTCTTTCCCGGACCGCCAAGTTCAAAGGCAAGACCCCCACAATGACGCATAATGCCACTTTGAAGACCATCCCATAGGCCTTGGTTACCCGGAGAAGTATAAGCCTCTGCGCCTGAAGCAGCTTTTTGCGGTTTGCTGCATTAAGCAGTTCTCCTTAAGCTCCCGTCCTATAGCACATGATCGCCAGGAAGATCCCCTTATGCATTATTTCCAAAGATTTGAAACGAAGTCCGCAGTTTGCTTTGGCCGAGCGCGCCAGAAAGTCAAAAACTAACCGGCTCTTCCCGCTAACAACTTCCAAATGACTAGCAATTGATAGTTGGTCGCCAAGGTGGACGCCGAGATATCTCACCACCTCTGCCAATTTAAGTACTGTCTCGTTAATCCTTATAATAGGATCCCTTAAAGGTATAGCTTCCTTTAACAAAATCATCTCTGACTTGCTTTCTGAGTTAGTCACCAACTGTCCGCTATCTTCCAGGTCCTTTCTACTATTCGATTCGATAAGGACCGCGAGGTCATCGGCATAGGCGATGATCTCCATGTCCAAATCCAGACTCTCCAAGGGTTTCAACAATTCGTCGAAGATGCAAATCCAGAAATCTGGTCCTAATATAGATCCCTGGGGACAACCCTTAGAAACCTCCTTCAAGATAGAGTTAAAGCCGCCAGAGAGCTTCACAACTTTCCCTTTCAGATAACTTCCTATGAGTAATAGCAAATTATTCGGGTAGCCTCTTTCCCAAAGGCCACGAATAAGCGCTGGTCACCAGAGATGATCAAAAGCCACCTTGGCGTCGAAGAGGAGCAGCCCAACAAGCCTGAACTTGATGAGTTTCTCGAGCATCTTACCAAAAAGAGGCAGCAGACAGACCGGTCTATACAACCCCGGAATGTTAGGTCCTTATCAACTGATTTTAAAAGTACGCGAATAAGCCCGAACTTCCATACAGAAGGGAATACTCCCATCTCCAGGTATGCATTGAATAGGCTATCCAATGTCTCAACGAACTCAGGAGAGTTCGCCATTGCCTTAATCATCGGCGACTCGATTAGATCCTCGCCGGGTGCCTTATTCCTCGGAAGAGCTCTGATAACGTTTGTCACCTCTTCGGCGGTCCACGGGCGAGCGAGCCCGTTACCCGTTCCTGCAAGAGAGCGACTTAGCTCCATTGGATCCACCCTATCCTCTAGAGGGCAGTCCGGAATCAGAGCCTCGAGCAGAGATCTCACCGTACTCTGTCAATCTAGAGTAGCTCCCCAATTGTGCTAATACTAGAGAAGACCGTCTCAGGTATAAACCTTTTACTAATTATTTTGTTCGCAACACCGTATGCGTGCTTATTCAAAAGTGACGAACCTTCTCCAGCTCTCTATCTTGGCTTTGTATAACTGCCTACTGTATTCCCTGCGTGCACTGTTATAGGCCAGCTTAAAGCTCTACTCCCTTTCCGTTCCCCGGACTCTTTGATAGTTCCTCCGGGACCGATTTGTCGCTCTCGTCCAAGAGCTGAGCCCCGCGTTCCACCAAGGGACCGACTTAATAAAATGCTTGTACCTCGGGATATTGTTATCTGAGGAGCATGCTAAATGCATGATCTCACCCAGTTTCCTAGCCCCTTGCTCCAACTGTTCTGGGCAGGCGAAGTGCCTCTCGAGGTTTTCCAAGTTGCCTGAGACGAACTCCCGAAACTTGTCCCATTTCGCACGTTTGATGTTATACCGCGAAACGCGAATCAATTGGCGAGACGTCGGTGAGCCCATTCGGATTTCGATTACCCGATGATCACTTCTCGTCCATCCATCCCTTACATATCACGCATTCATTCTATCAAGGAGCTCGATTCCGACTAGTGTCACGTCAATATACCCGGAAGCCCTCAACGTTTGAAACGTCGGTAGCTAGCCAGGCTCATTAACGATCGCCCAGTCGGTCGTTGCGAGGAAGTCCTCCAGCTCCCGGCCCCTAGGGGTGGTGCTGGGTGACCCCCACCTTGTCGACAATGCATTCATATCTGCGCCTATTATGACGCGTAACGAGCTAATTTCATCTCGAAAACGCCTCAGCACATCCAAGTAAGCCCTCAAGGGTTGGGCAGCTGGGCAATAGGCCGATATTACATAAAAACTACCTACAAGCGTGATGACAAAGGCACACACGCATAACGGGGTGCTGAGGTACTGGAGGACCACCACGTCACCATCCCTGTCCAGGATCGCAATGCACGCTCGCGCGCACTCGCCGGGCCTAGCGCCAGTCAAGATCTTATTTGACAGCGCACCCAATCCACAGACTCCTAAGTCCTCCCGCGCGTAAGGCTCCTGCAACAAAACAATTGTTGCACCTACTTTTGCAGCTTTTACCCTGATCTCCGCGGTTGCCGCCTTCCCCCTGCCGAGGTTGTGCTGAAGAATTTCTATCTCTTAGGCCATTATTGCCGTACCGGGTCCCCGTAGTCGACGCTCGACGCGTACGATTTATACGCGGCCTGATATGATGCACACTTTGGGTCCATCAGCTCGTGATCTTTGAGTTTCACTCGTCTCGCGCATAGCGCATACTTCGGTGGAGCGTCCTTGCCCGGGCAAGCTTCTTTTTCGTGGCCCTCGGCACCGCAGTGTCTACAAGGCTCCTTAAACGCCCTACAGAACTTAGCCACGTGGCCTAAGCCTTGGCACTTCTAACAGCGACTAAGAAACACGTAGTCCTGTACTTTACACCTATTCCAAAATAAATATCACCTAGGATATTTCCTTAGCCTATCTCGGATACGCGGCGTCGTCTCTAAACAGGAACTTCGTACCTTCACTAAACTCCTCAGGTTCCATCGACCTCGGTGTTCCTCGAGTGGAGGATCCCTTTTAAGTCCGCCTCGAAGAGATCAGGCGGTACATCATAAATGATGAGCCTTGCAAGTCTCGCCTCAATTCCGGCTCCGGAGATTTCCGGGAGGCTCACTAGCTTCTGACAGTCGGCCTTAGTGGTTGTCTCCACATACAACCGGCCACTTACAGCTGCCCAAACCGTTTTTATCCGGATGCTCTTATCGACCGGGTTCACAGCCTTTACCAGGCGCTCTAGGATGACCTCTGCTGCCACAGGCTCTCCCTTGTGGTCGACGGCCGAAACGACAATCGTTGTCGCTGGCTTCGTTGCCGTCCTACGCACGCCCTTGGGTGCCTTTGCTCCCACGCTTATTGGTGGTCGCGAGCGCCCTGGTTCCTGCGCTTTCTTCTGCTGCGGCGAGCCTTTACCTACTATATCACTAAAGCTCGGTGGTGGCCTAGCCTGTGCCTGAGCCAAGTACAACTTGCATGCCTGTAGCTGTATGGTGTAGTCGTACTTAGCCACTATCACGGCCTCCAATGTGCTCTGCATCTCCCGGATGACGTTGGTGAAACGGAGCAAGTAGTCCTTGTTCATCTTAATCCGGTTGTTGGATTCCAGATTCGTTACGATAAGCGTAAGCTCCTCGCAAGCTGATCTCGCCACCGTCCTAACTTTCTCTAACTCCCTCGCTCTCTCCTTAACTGGACCCCAATTAGGATCCAACGGAGTGCAGGGCGATGTGGAAGGCAAGGGTTCTATGGCCTTTCTCGACCTTTTCCTCGAACCCGATGCCATCCCTATCGGGGTGGGGGGGGGGGCACGTTTCCGTCGCCCTTACTAACGGCCTCCTTGGAGGTCCCGAGAAGGGTACCTCGAAAGGTACCTTGGAGAATACCTTGAGGAATACTCTGGGGTTTCTCCGGTTCGCCCAGTTGGATCTCCATGGGATCGAGCACTACCCTGAGCACAGATGTTGTTGTGCCCAATGCCTTGTTGATAAGGGTTGTGAAGGAGGCTTCGATGGTCTGGGCCTTATTAGAGTCCGTGGGACTTGAATTCGCAGATGAATTATTTGGATCTTGCATACTTTCAGGGGAGGGGGGGTACAATATACGCGCAACCCTCCGGTGCGGACAAACGACGGCCACACTCAAAGAGGCTCCTGCTCCCATCAAGTCTGGACTCGCAAGAAGGAGTCACTGTGTCGCCCTCGTTTGGGTTAAGGAGGCCCTTTTAGGCTACGTGTACGCCGTTCTCCTCTGAAGTTACGCAAATATGACAGTCGAAATCAGTGCCAATTCTTCAAGCGCGAGGCTCAAGTACTAGGGCATATTGGCGGCGGAGGTTTCATCAAAGCCGACCCGGCCAAGACACATGGGATGGCTAACTATCCGGTCCCCACAAACGCGCACAAAGTCATAAACGCTAAGATCGCGAGGTCCCTATACGAGCTAGCGCAGTCTGAAAACAAGTTCACATGGGGCAAGAATCAGCAGCATGCGTTTGAGATATTTCAGGCACTGTTAGCAAACCCTCCGGTACTTAAAACCCCAGATTTGGAGCAACCATTTTTAGTATCGATCGACATTTCCAATTTCGCACTCTATTTCACATAAAGAGCTGCTCGCAATGGTCTACGCGAAGGAGCGATTTCGCTGCTACCTGTACGGCAAGAAGTTCACCTTCGTAATGGACCATAAGGCTTTAAAGCACTTCCATAACACCAGAAAGCCCGACTTGCGCTTCAATAGTCTCAAGGCCGTATTGATAGTCTACGATTTGGACATTATTTACTGCCCGGCAATAAAAATGCCGGCAAATAAATCCAAAGCTACCGCGTGAACAGCTATATCCGCTGGTTGCTAGGGCACATCTTTCGTTTCCGCGCCATCAAACAAGCAGGCACCAAAGAGAAGAAGGTGCAGGCAAACACTGAGTCGAGCGCGTCCGTAGCTAATAAGCAACGGCCCAAAAAACGGGTTTAGCAGATAATTATCTACAAGAAGGGCGAGTTTTTGACAGTATGAAACGTCAACAATGGTTTCTACCTTTGCCAAGCTTCCCAGGACGTACTTACTGTTGCTGAGCTGATATGTGTCCGCTGGTTAACGGAGCAAGCAAACGAGATCGATATCTACGTGCTCGACTATGCCGACATCATATCAGTGGTTGGCAAAGCAAGGTACAAGCTCAGCCAGAACGAGCGATTCCGAATTTCCAAAATCCTTCACCAATTGATCGAGAAGTTTACCTTGCTGGAAGGACGGCCTTTGCTCGTGGAAAATCCAGAAGCAAGCAAGGTGAGCCTCGTGACGTCATTTTCCGAGTCAGCAACAGTGTCAGAGGACATACCACCAGGGGCATGGCGCTATATTAGAGATATAGCAGACCAATTCAATATTCAGACGGGGCTATACATGCCAATGTCGATAAGTAGCTCATCGACAAACGAAGTCAATTCGTCCTATGTCAGCGTGTGCGTATCTGCTCTAATCCAAACGTTTCAGGTTTAACGGGAAGCGCGGAATGAAGCGAATGGTCAGCCATTAAACACAGGCCAGGTGGGTCGCAGCGAAGGCCACAGGCCTACTCCCACGGATCCCTCCCCAGGATCGAGCGAATACATTCCGCGAGCGCAACCGGCAATCAGCCGACTTGGTGCTCCCGTGGCCGAGGCAATCCGGGGAAGCTCAAAGAAAGCTATCAGTCAAGGTGGCAAACACGCGAATAAGGGTAAACGTGGTTTACACATCGATATTAACGAAGGATATGCGTCTGCAAGATCCTGACAGCTTAAGATATTCTCACCAAATATAAGCTATTGATATCTACGTAGATGGCCACGGCGAAGGAGGTAACGCGAGCCCTGACGGAAAGAGAACGTTACCAACTTTTATTCCGCAGGGCAAGCTGGGCAACAGTATAAACGCGAAGCCCGGAATGAAAGATCCACAGCCTGGGAATCTGGGCTTGATCACAGAGAAGCCTGAACATATATATTTTGCCGTAAGCAACTCCAACAGAACGTATATGCCGATCGTAGACGAGATTGTCCAAAAATTACGCAAAATGGATGACGGATTTATCGCAGTGAACCATGAGCCCATAAGCGACATGGAGAGGGTGTCATGTGAAGTAAAGATTACGGCAGGCAAAAAGATCGAGGATCCTACAGCATGTGACATGCGTTTGAAGCAGGTCAAGGGCTAATTTGGCTGAGGCTGCTCAACGCCAACGCATGGTTCTTCTTGGCCGGAAGTAGGGAGAAGATCTTCTGCACCTGCGCGCAGGCAGTGCAGCTGACCAACGACATAGAAGACATAACACCATTTTTAAACGAGTCTCAGTATGAGGCTATAAGGCTGGATCCCGCAGGAATTATCGCGTGGAAACGCAGGAATTACCGCGTGGAGGCCCAGCACGGTATGAACCTGGCAAGCTTGGGGGCCGGTGTCGCTCTCCACGAAATCGCGGATCAAGCACGAGAGGTGGCGACTCGAAGAGAAACGTTATTCGAACTGCGTGAGCTAAGCAATGGCTCAACTAAATTTGGCTACTGTTGGCTACCGCGTTGGCATCTATAGCCTGTGTCTGCTATCCCAAGCACCGCGGTGTTCCACTCAGCCGAAAGATAAAACAGCAACAAACGCTAATGGCTCTCGAGCGAGCCCAGCACCTTGCGGCTCATCAGTAGGCTCTCCAGCAGCACCCATAAACGCGCAATGACTGCACAATAGAGAAGGGAAAAATCCCTCTCTCCCCCCTGCGCCTTATACACACATACACATACACACCTTTACAAAGAAAGACAAGGAACGACAGCGAGGTAACAGCAGCCGAGTAGCACCATCCGCACCACCGAAATCATTTCCACGGGCAAAAAGAACTGCAATCCTTAGGGCAGCACCCCGGCTTATAGGCGACTGGAAGCAGGAATTTTGATAAGACCCTAAGCAAAAGAAGATTATCAGCGAAAATGGTCGCTATAATCAGACCGCCTAGGGATGCATTCGAAAGGGCATCGTCCCACGATATAGGCCACCTCAAGGTAGATTTTCGCTCCGTGCCTCGGTTCACGAGTTACAACGTCGAAATCAAAAAAATCGTAGCCAGCTCGATCAGCGCTCTTGAGGCGCACTGCAAACAGGCCACCTTATCTCAGCTGATCCACAAAGCCGCAAGCCGGCAACGCTCCATCGAATTGCAAAAAAAAACAGACAGACAAACTAGGCAAACTACAGGCGTAGTGAGCGAATATCAAACGCGAAAGCGCTCATTTTCATCTTGCTTTTAGTTAAAAAAGTACAAAAATAGAATCTGTGTGATCTACATCCAACGAAATTTATAGGCTATATGCTAAATAAAATCGAGAGTATGTGATGAATGCCGCCCGCGTTATGGCTCCTAGAAAACAATTAAGTCCTGGCACTAATGCGCCGCCACGGGAGCGGGTGTTATGCACTGACTCGGGATTTGTAGCGCGGGCACTTGTCAGCGATCGAATACAAGATTAAGGCAATGAGCAAACGCCACGACGAACAAAAATTCCAACGAAGCAGCGTATGAGCCGAAAAGGAAATCCATGTTGGCGGCGTAGGAGACGGCGCTCGACGGCACGAAATAATTTATTCACGCAAAAGTATATGCATGGTGGCGCCTATGCCGCGCGCCCCACCGCCGACCATTCTGATGACGGGGCAGCAGCCACACTCCAGGCGGCACTGCACTACGTCTCCGAACGCGTATCGGAACACGTCCAAGTACGCGACCTGGGGGTGCATGTCCCAGCAAGTGCGCAGCTCCCCTGGTTGCAACCCGAGGCAACAGGCCACGCCGTGGATAACGACCTTGATAGGCTGATAAAGAATAGAAAAATTAGCGCTCCTCCTCGTTAAATTCAAACACCCTACGTACTTGGCGCTGGAAAATCTAGAGATAAGAAGAAAAAACATCCGTTAGACACAAAGTCATACGAAAGCAAAACTATTATAGGCGCAGCACACGCGACATCACACTTACCACCCCGTGGTGACCGCACACCACCGGTAGCGTTGAGACCTTCATGGGTGTAACCACAATAATGCTCACGGACTCGGGGTGAACACTCCAGCATGTACCAGGCTCCCGCAGTATGATATACATAGCGTATATAACCGGCCTAAGCGGACGGCATGACTTCCTAAAATAAACAATCCGAATAAGATAAATAAAAAAAATTAAATAAATAATCCGCACAAAATGAATAACAGGTAAATAAAATAAACAACAAATATATAAAATAAATAATCCGCATAAATTGCGGCAACTTGAGAGCAAAAAGTAATCGCAAAAAGGGGTGAAAAATACTGATGCTCAAACAAATCCCGCATTGTAAGTCCTCGCACATGCTGTCGGCAACAGTCACGATCTCTCTGGCCCCAGGCGAGTGGATGTAGTTTCCGGCAGCGTCTTTACAAAATTGCCGCGGCTTCAGAGGATCCCAGGATCTGCAAAAATAAAGGCACAGTCCATAAATTCCACAACACATTTGAGCATTACCACTATTGTCGCGTACTTATGGAAAAACTCCACGCGACATAACAAAGGATATTGGTCGATTCAGTAAAAACACTAACTTCAGTAAAAAGCTCATTATGGACACAATTATAACTAATTAATTTCCAATACTTATCTGAATAATTTTTGTACTCTGCAGAATCTCTTGCACTTTTACAACACCACTGAGGTTATAAGCATAGTTACAATAGCTAGCAGAAAACAGACTAACTGCACTAGTCTAGTGTCTTGGATGAAAAACAGCTGTTTGGTTGCTTTCAGCTGCTTTACAGAAAATTCTACTATACCGATCAAACAGTAATCTTCATTCTCTACCGGACGCTGTGAGGCACAACCAGTTCGAGTGTCAAATTCAAATTTGTTGAATGCTTTTACTTTAACACATTGAGTTTAGTAACTTAAAATCACACATAGAAAAATTAATTTTATGGATTTTATTTATTTTACGGAAATAAATTAATAACTCTTGAGAAAAAAACGGTTTGTAAAACGGTTTTTAAGTCATATTTTCAGTCCGATTTCTCATGAAATTACTCTGTAAAAAGTGTGTCAGAACAATCCTTTCCACAAGTTTGGCCTAATTAAAATATTTAAACATCACGATTTTTCAAAAATTTACTTGAAATAGATTTATCAGTTTTTTGTCGATATCTTCGAGGCAAATTTTTTTAGCAAAAAACGGCTTTCAGGACCATATTCTACGGACTATTAACTGAGAAAAAAGTAAATAAAAAAATGGATATTTTCAAAATTTTAACACTGTCATAACCCCTTAATGGGTTAGATGAATTAGTAATATTTCTTTCTTTAATTTTATAAAAGTAATTCTAAAATGATCAACATCAATAATTTTACGAATAAATACTTAATTCGGTAGAACAAAGCACTTAAATATCAATACTTGAGTTACATAACTTGGGTGATCGTAATAAAGATCTCTTAAATTTGAAAAATTCTGTTTTTTCATTTTTATCGAAATACTGATGAATAAATTGATACTAATCCCCTGTCCAGCGAATTTTCCAGAATGCTTTCACCAATATTAATAGTGATGGTTTGAACCCAACCCAATCCTTATAAAATAGCTGCAAATAATAACTAATAAATTTTGATAATTTTCGCATATTTTTGATGATTATTCTATGAATTCGGAATTTATTTCCAGATTTTATTTATAATCATCTACAGTTTTTAAAAATCTATATAAGTTTGTAAAAATTATCAGTATTTATTGAAGTTCATCGAAGTTGAAAAATTTTAAACTACTGTTTAGTTCACAGATTTAGTTTTAATTCTATTTATAATGGGAATTTTCGTTTACGCAGTTTTTGTGTTTTTTTTTCTTTGTTTTTTAATAAATTATATTTTATTCATAAATAGACCATTAAAACACTTATCGGAGATTAAAACTTAGAATTGTCAAAGTTTTGTTTTGTGTGAAAAGAGAATTTTTAAACATATTTCATAACCTTTAAGGGGGTCCGATAGCCACTAATGACTTGGCACTAGCTATACGATAGAATTATCCAATAAATACATTAAACATAATGAATCCAATAAATATAATGAATTACGTAAATTCAAGAGATAGTTGCCCTGCAATGAAACGAAAATCAGTAGACGTAATCTGACTAAGCAGTATCTGCTGATGAGCTACTGATTTTCTTTCCTACCGGTATTTACGATATATGAATATCGTAAATATGTACACGTCACTTTCCGCCATTAGACAGAAACTATCGCGAGAGCGAATAAGACGTGCACGTACCTCCACACCACTGAGCAATAATCTGTCCATATTGAAGACATCTACGTGTAGGTGACCAAACAAATCGATTTTGCCATTTTTAATGACTCTTTGATGCTTAATGAATCCGTCCGTCGATGTACCAATGTCGTTCATATGGCCTGCTGTGTCATTGTACCACAAGACGTTCGTCAAATGTTTTTTGCTGCTGGACCGTAATTTAGCAGTGTCTCGATGTACGATCTGTAGGCGTAAGCATTATTTGGCGGTGATACAAGCTTCTGATTGAATAGTACGTCCACTTGGTTGAAGAGTGTATGCATGAAATTATTTGTGGGTCCGACGGCTGGTGGCGCGGTCTCATCTTTATCCGGTGCAGTAGCCCGTATTATACTCACACGCAGACTCAGCATTGTGTGTGCTAAATCAAAGTATTCCGTATTCCCCGGAATCGTAAATTCTATTGGTGCTTGATCGGCAAGTGACGAGATTGGTTTATACTGCACCCAATGAGAGTTCTCAATGGCTGTTTGGGTTGGCGGCAACTCAAATAGCGACAGCTCCGATTTTAACGAGTCACAAGAGTCGGTGTGCAGAAAAGCCATGGCTCAGGAGAAAAATTAACCTCCAAAAATATCTGGCTCTTTAGACTTCTTCTTCTTCGTCTTCGTCTTCGTCTTCGTCTTCTTAGTTTTACTCTTCTTGGTAGCAGTAGTAGTAGTAGTGCTTCGTTCAGCTCCGCGGCCGGTCTTTGACTGCGAGTTTCGCGTTGTAGACGCATTTTTATAACCAGAACCCCTAATCCTTTTTACATTTACCCCCTCTCCTTCTCCTCATCACTCTGCATCAGCATTTTATTCAATACCTGTCCAGCCTTGCGTTTGAGGTTGTCACCACTCTCGGTAATACGGCGATTAAGCGAGACTTTGAGAGGCAATTTCTCACCCACTACATCGTCCATGATCCTCGCAGTAGCGTGAGCTGCCTCCCGGCCCACGCTCTTAGCGCCACGCTTAATTGCCGTGGAGAGAAAAATTTTGAGGAAGCTGCGTGACAAATTTTGAGGAAGTTACGTGATTGGGCGAGTTATTTGGATAAATGTGTTTGCTGCTGTTGCTGGACAAAACAATGTAGAATTCATCCCTCATTGTGATTGTTCGTGCTGTTTTTGAATATTTACGAAATCTTTTTCGGATACCCAAGAATTGAATTTTTCGGGAAAGGCTGCCCGAGTACGACTGACTCGAACCAAGTCACCCACGCTGTATTTATGTTCATGATGACTTAGTCGTTTCCCATCACCCGCCGTGCCAAATTTTCACGTGCTCTAGCGGCATTGTACATAGTAACGCTAGATGGTGCCATTTTGATCGCACTATGCCACGAATTATTGTACGACTGTACAATATTGTCTAGTACATTGATATAGCGTCTCGTGCCAAGATGTGTAAAATAGCGCCATATGCGCTCTTTCAGGGTTCTGATAAAACGTCCGGCAATGGCCGCCTTCACGTCGGGATCGCGCACAGCACGGTAAATAATTTCCCGTTCTTTCAGAAAATTTTGCACTTCGCGGTCACTAAATTCTTTGCCCTTGTCCGTTTGAAAGTATTTGGGCGATCGGCCGCCGTTTCGCTTGACGATTCGCTCCAGACCCTCAGCCACACTCTTGGCCATTTTATTATGAAGCGGCTCTACCCATGCATACTTCGACAGGGCATCGATGACGACCAGCAGGTAGGCGTAATCGTCGTTGTAGGTCTTGAGAGCGCGAAAGTCAGCCAAATCAGCCTCCTACAGCTCGTAGGGGCTGAATACCCGATAAGAGCGACGAGGAAAGCGATATCGCACCGGCTTATGCAGAGTGTGTGCATATTGATCAGTTACTCTACATATCCATTAAAAATTTATTAAACAGCATAAACCAAACAAAATGTCATCTCATGTGGACGCGAAACGGCTATACCTAAAGCTTCATATAAAATCCTGCTTCTTTGAGATTTGGCCGACTCTCGAGCCATTCTCTCACTTCCTTCCTGGAGTATTTTTTCCTCACAGCCTGCATGATTCCAACACCACCTGCGTATGCTGTTAGAGCTGGGAGGCCATAGTACAATTCTTCGAGCTTAGACTCCATGACCGGGCTGTCGTCTACCGCCGACTGAATTCCTCTGCCTCTTGCGTGGACGTTTAAAGGTTTTCTTAATTTTATGATAAACCTTATCTAATGTAATTTTACCGACCATGCATAAAACGGTTAGTAGAGCAACACTTTTCTCCTCTCTGTTCGACGTCTCGGACAGCATACGCGTAAAAGCACGCTCTGCAAGACGTTGATCGTACGTGGGCCGCTACCGTCGCTACCATCATTTCGCGAATATGCAATGTTATGTTCGAGAGAGGCTCTGTCCAGGTGGTTTATGCCGGTCTCACCACGTGCTACTCTCTCCTCGAGATGAGTTCCCGGTCCGAGAAACTGATATCCCGGCACATGCATTTCAAACGGTATTCGATTAATTACCATATCTAATACACTACTACCACCACCACCACCACCATCACTGCTAGTAGATGATTGGGGTGGAATTATGTATCCAGGTCCATACGTTCCCATTTCACACTATTGGAGAGAGCCGATTCTTTGAGCAGCATTTTCGTAGGTGGCGCAACAGAAGCTATCGAGGAATTTGCCAGAGAAATACTGGTACTGATGCGTTTTCTTTCACCACTACCACTAGCCCCAATTTCTTCAATGTCGGTGTAGTCGATGCTGACTGTCTGGCTACTGCTTCTTCTTCTTCTTCTTCTTTGTCAGCACTACTGACCTCACTGCCAGTTGATAGACTCGTCGTAGTAGCGGGTGTACGATAAGCCGTTGCCGAGGTAGATAGTACTGATAAATTGGGATCCTTGCTACTACTGTTACTGGACCTCGGCTGAACAATCGTCTCTTCCAGAGCAGCAGCGGCCAAAGCAGAATGAAGCTTCTGATTGCCCACAAATTCCAGAGGGACGTGCGCTCGACGAAGTACACGGGCAAACTGCGCGAAATGGCGTTGAGGTGCACGCTTTTGTCTACTTCTCAGTATATCGTTCACCAAGTCCACGATATTGACACCTAGTACACGAGCGCCAACTAGCACCACATTACCAAGGTTATTCCAGGCAACATTACCAGATTGTCGCAGACTGTTAATAATATTGACGGCATTTTTACGAAAACTCTGTGGTTCACCCTTGGTTATTTGCTGGTCCGATAATAGCGAATCTATGTTACCGGTTGTGGCTGCTGCTGCTGGTATTGTTTGACCAACAACTTCGTTATGTACATTTTCATCATCATCATCAGCATCATCATCATTATCATTGTTGTCACGAGAGTTTGCATTTCTGTAGTGCAAGAAACGTTGCAAGACCTGCTGGTACATTGACCATTTGTCGCGATAATTCGTAATCTCTCGTGAATGCAGAATTTTGTTCATCTCGTCATCGAGTCGTGACAGCTCGGAGATCGGTGTCTGCACAGTACCCAAAGACGCGTCATCGACGGCATCACTTGTTCGCTTGCATTGCTGCTGCTACTGGTGCTGCTTCTGGTGTCGTCGCACGCTCTCGATACACTCTTGCGGCACCAACATCATTTTTTTAGCATGTTCCATGCTGATAAAACAAGCTTCACTATTGTCGGTATAAGATGTTGTGGCTTAATTAGACGTTTTTTGCACAACTCGACCTTCTGTTCTGGCGCTGCGATTTTGCTTTGTAGTGTCGCGTTTTTACGTAATTTGCTTTTGTGACACTTACTCAGCACCACATTTCTACGGAAAATATTTAGCACGCACTCGGCGAGATAGAGGACAAGTTTGCGGCAAGCCTGGCGTAGAAGAGCCACGCGTTGCCGCGCGTCGAGATGACAGCACAATACTCTCAGTATATCGATATATTTTCTCGGAATGGGATAGTGATGACGCTCCTGTTGCTGTTGCAGCTACTGCAGCTGCTGCTGTTGCTGCTGTTGCTGCTGCTGCATAGACGATGTTGCTCCGACCATTGCAGACGAACGACTGGCACATTGTCGGCGTGCGAGGTGTTTTTATGCTGTCTGCGCGCCACGTACACAAACTGATGTCGATCGTACGGGAAGATGCCCGCACGATAACGACAATTTTCTGGCGTCTCCTGCTTCAAGTCGAGCAGTAAATAGTGATAGGGCTGAGACGTGGCATCGCTGTAGACCTCCTGCAGAAATTTCGGATATTCCGGACAGAGCTGACGAGCCAGATACTGAATTTGCGAGCGATCGCGAGGATTCTTAAAAATCACAATCTAATTCGAAGCGATATATCATGCTGACCGTCGCTGAACAGCGATATATCAAGTCGTCGAGAATCAGGAGTTTGGGTCGTTCGGGATCCCCACTGTAGTCCTTCGTCTTTGGCAATCCCTCGCGAAATTCAATGCTACTGGCAAAATTCTTGTACGATGGCTGCCACTCAGTGTAGTAGAGCAATACACACTCGAAGCGGGTATCGCTCATCGCGTCAATGTGCCTGAGAAAGTTGGCGATGAATACGGTCTTATCGCACGAGGTGGGACCGCAGATCATGCACGTCCACGGGTGTCGCCAGCGCACATCCATCGCTACTCGTGAACTACCACAGACTAACGCCCCGAGCCGCACAATACGCGAGATTTATAAGATGCGAGACTCACAACTCCCCCTGGCGGGGGAGTACCACGAATGCGCGGCCGCCGCGGGGCCCCTCTCGCGGTTGTCGAGCTTGCCGAAGGTAAGATTTAAGGCTTCCCTGCCGGGAAGCTCAATTGCGCGCGCGCGCTGCGAGGCTCCGGAACGATCAGCCATTTGGCTCGCACCCTCCAGGAGCCTCGCGAAGCGCGCTTCGCGCGAGCTCGCTAGTCGCCGCAGCTTTGGGTTTTTGTTTGTATTTTGTTTTTTTCATTGAAAATCATTGAAAATCGAGGTAAATTTTTGAATTTTTCTGTATTTATTTATTTTTCTTACATTATATCTCTCTTTCTCTCTCTCTCTTTCTCTCTCTCTCTCTCTCTTTCTCTCTCTCTCTCTCTCTCTCTCTCTCTCTCTCTCTCTCTCTCAGCATCTTACAAAACCGTATGGGTACCTCTTAGTGCTACCTACAAAGCGTCGCTTACAGTAAATGAGCTCGCAAATTTTACCCTCCGAGCGGGTTATCACGTCGTGAAATTTCGTCCGTCTTATAGCGTCGAATCTGAGAAATACCGGTGGTATTTCACCAGTCGCCAGCTTCTTTTTACAGTCGAAATTAATTTTTTCGCTCGCCAATGCATCCAATCGGATACCCTTCACTTTGCAGACACACGATTATACACCCTCGATATTTGTAAGCGTAGAATTTCCGACCACCCGAGACAAAGTTGGTGATGTACGTGCCAACACCATAGCCCGCCAACTCGTCGGTGAGCTGACCCAGAAATGGACCTGTTGTCAGCTCGTACTCACTACCACCACCACCACTGTTCGCTCCCCCACTCACATACACAATGGAATCTGTGTCGTAGTAGAGCACCCGTTCACCCAGTGGCTCGAGTTCGGCAAACAGCTTGAGCCGGGCTAGCGCTGTGGTGTAAGCAGCGATAACCGCGCTACAAGCTGGCAACGATTTAATCTCGACGTCGTCGTCTTTGTAGGCCCAGCTGACGTAAAGAATTTCATCGTTGGCGGGTAAAACAGACGACACTACTTTATCCGCACTGGTCAGAAGTTCAAAGAGTCTCTCGGGGTCATGAATTATCTCCGTTTTTGTCATATTCGCCCGCTGACCGAACTTTTCCCACAGCGAATTCAGACATAGCTTTGCAACGGAACGCAGACCGGGATTAAATTTAATGCGACTCTTGTCCAGTCTCACGCCCTCCTCGCGCTCAAATCTCTCGAGAAATGAGTCGATTGCCGTCTGATCGGTGCCATCCCCACACTCCGGTGGATAACCCGAGGCATACATCTTTTTCGCAAAGAATTTATCTATGTACTCGTAAAAGAGACCGCCTTGCCGGGATCGCTTGTCAAACTGCGTGACTTTATATGACCAAATTTCAAATACTCTCATGATAACATAGCCGAATTCCACGGCTTTTTTCAACTCGTCGGCCACCCACGTCCCGACAAAAACGCGCTCTCTCGCGTCTTCGTGCTCGCAGTCCGTCTGACAAAGGTCTCGGCGCACGACCGACACAGCGGAAACAGCAGCTTGTTATGTATTCGCACGGGTAAAACTGGATGGTAGAGGTTCCTCGGTGGTAATACCTCGCACATGATTAAGCCGCCGATACTGCTAATGTCGTTGTCGGTACCGAGAATTTCCGCGCACACAGTCTCACCGACATAGAGTTTCGGATGACCAATGGAATAACGACCGTACTTGCAGATATACGGATACAAAGAACAGACATCGACATACTTAATTTTTTCTCCCAACCGCACATCGTACGATTCGACAGTGTTACCCGTCCGTCCGCCGAAAAATGCATCTCGTGGATCGAGTAGTTTGTGCCAGTCCCGCGTAGCCTCTCTTATATACGACGGCATGTTTTCGTTTTCGCAGTACTCGCGATCAAAGTCGCACTCCCACTTCTCGATCAAGCGATAGCCCTGCCTTTTGATTTTCGCCGAAAATCTGAGCGTTCTCTCGTACCTCTCGGCCAAAGTCTCACCACCGTTCACACCCGGTAAATCGTGACTGGCTGTGTAACAGCGAGCACTGCCGTACCAGTAGCAACCGTGAACTTGCAGGACTACTTTCTCGCCATTTTCCAGCTCGCAAAATCCGTCCACGAGGGGTCCCTCGGGCAGTCTCTTTTCCCACAAATTAACATAGTGCTGTATTCGTCAACGCGTCTCGTGCTCCATCCACATAAGCCATTGAGCTGCTTTTAGCGATTGCTTATTGGCCCGACGATAGCCACCGGTGGGTATAATGCCTATTGTATTCTTTCTTAAAAATGCCTTGCGGAATACCCGCATACAGGAGGACGCTATTGTCGTAACGTGTGTAACGTCTTACGGAACGCAAGGGACGCGAGTCGCAATATCTTAACGTCCTGCTTGCAGTACTTCACGATTTCGTGCTGAAAATCGAACATGTCATTTTGCTCTCGTTTGTCAGCGTACCACTCCAGGAACGCCTTGCGCGCCTCAACGCTCATCGAGTTCGGCGAGAAACTCTCAATAGGCGGCATTTCACCCACATAATTTTGATTATCTGGCGTATTGAATAGATGGGTGCCTTTCTCAATGATACCCAGTCCGTAGGCTTTCGGCAGAGCACTCAGCGGCATATGCAAATAGTTTAGACTATCCAGGAACTTTACGTGCGCAAATTGGATCATAATTATTTTCGACCCTCTTAAAATCAGATTTGGCGTCTCGCGAAAGTCTCTGCGCTGAATTAGATGTTTCAGAATAAATTGCGCATCAAAGTCCTGAGCATTGTGGGCTATGCAAATGACCGAGCAGATATTTTTTTTGCACGCGAGAACCAAATCGATCAACTGCTTGACCGACTCATCCGCGAACACGTACTCTCATGTCCCGCAAAAATTGCATGACTCCGAGATATTTTCGTCGTGCAGACACGCGCTGCACACCTTCTGCACAACGCACAGATTCACAATGTGTGTGTGTGTGTCCTATCGTCGCCCATCACAGTGTCCGACTGCTGGGTCTCAAAATCGTAAAACACAAACAACGTCTGCTTCTTTCTTACAGCAGTACTGCCTGACTGACGTGGTGCAGTAAGAGGTTGCATAAAGCATAAGTGTCCGATTGGCTGCATTCGGTTACATATTTTATAATAGACATGATCGCACACGTGTGCAGACGTGTTAATAATTCTAATAGTTCCACAGCATCTCGAGCAGATCTTCAAACTTTTGCATACCGTATGGCCTTTATCAAATGAATCTGCTTTCAAATGATTGAGATAGCAGGTCTGGCTGAGAAACGTTCTAGTGTATCCTGGACACACTGAATGCACGCCAAACTGTGGGTCACGCTCGCAAGGTAGACTCTGCAGCAACTACGACAACGATTTGGACATCCGTGTGTCCTATCTTTTATGATTTTTCTATTGCACGACAAACAATAGCCCCGACTATCGGCTGCAGCCACCAAGTTTAAAATGGGCTGATAATGTCGCGCGTTCTCGTAATACATAATGTGCAGAGTTGTCTGACTGTATTTCCGTCATTGTATAAGTACTCGCTACCATCGAATAATGGCTTTTCACCACGAGCAAATCCTCGAAACGAAAACACGACTATAGCCCCACCTAAACAGGCGTAATACTCCTGAAATAGTTTTATCTCTGGCAGTCCGCAGTTGGTTTCGGACACGATAACTCTAGCGTTATTACAAAGTTTTAGAGCCTTCTCCCTTTGAAATTTACCATTACCTTGTCTGACTTTATCCCACATTTTCTGCAGATATCCCGTGCGAGCGTCACCACGAATGTCGTGTTATTGTCAGTGCCTCGTCAATCTCAAGACCACCATTACTCTGCAAAACGCTCTCCAAGAGCTAGAGTATATCGCTTACATGTAATTCACGCACTTGCCTATACGAAATCCATACAACGCCGTGACGAAACTGCGCCGAGTTTATAGACATACCAATAACATCGGTAAGTCTAGTATCCTTACACACGTACCTGTGGATCTCGTGTAGACCGCGACTTAGCCACGCCGGGGCGTCAGTATTGAGCGCTGGCGGTCGACGAATACTGACGATGGCTTCACGACCATTTAGACAAAAAATCCGATAGTATTTTGCACGCTCTTGATGAATTATGATGTACCGCCACATTGGTTGTCCACCATCACCACCACCACCACCACCACCCTCCTGCAAGTAAATACCTAGTTTTTACATTTGTATTCAGACGTCGTCGCCATCATTCGTATCATGTCCTGATGTCTCGCCACCACTTAAAGTGGTAGAACTTGAAGAAGAGATGCAAGATTGTGAGGATGACGAAGCATCGGAGACTACTCCATCGTCATCGTCATCTTCTTCTTTTTTTGGAAAACTAATTTCCATGTTATTGTTGTTGTTGTTGTTATTTATCTTGGTATCAATGATACCGTTGTCATTGTCATGATTTTCCTTAATAGGTATTGTCATGTACGACGTAGATGGCTCTGGGGGGTAATGATCAATGCTGCATCGGCCTCCATCGAGGAAGAAACAGTGGATGGAGTTACACCTGCACTGCCAATGGTCACGTCTGCCGAAGATTGATGTGGCTCGGTATCTGACATTTTGAGATTTAATGCCACCTATGGCTTCTCTTCCAACATCTCCTCCTCATCATCATCATCATCATCATCACCCAACTGAACGAGCTCTATCACACCATATCCTTCTAGATCAGGCATCATATTATCAAGATCTGTCCAACGTTAAAATTTACATATTTCTCGCTGGCTTATATGGATTTTAAAAGTTTTGAATTACCTAAGAGCAACTGATACTGGTGCATGATGTCCTTGACTTGCCAGGTCGACTGCATTCCACGACGCTGGATACCCTTGCCAAGAACACGAATAATATCTGTCTCGCTCTCGAAGAAACCACGATTAAATAAGATTTTACAGTATATTTATTTACTCTTTCTTTATCTCTATTTATTAAGTTGATAACCAGATCTGTGAGCTCGTCAATTCATCTGTGTATATGCAGGTCAGTTAGGCTTGATTTTAATGCGTTAATCATCTCTAAAATATAAGTAAATACCCTTGAAGTATATTTGGCGGTACGTCGTTTATGTATTAAAAATATATTGAATACCTCTCAATTTCAATGAGTCTCTGGTCTCTTATCAAAGTCTCTCGTTGAAGATATCGGCTTACAGCTGGTCAGGATACCCTCTTAGCAAGGAAGTCGCTGGTTTACTGCTGATGAAGATAGTCTCTGGACGAAGTTACTGCTGCTACTGCCGGACACTGTGTGATGGCTAACTGCTTTACTTCGGCCGCTTTTATAGTGCCAGCAGGTTGCGAATCTCGGTCTGTAGAGGGCTTGTTTTGCTGACGAGCCTGAGAACTTAGTTGAAACCTCAAGAAGTATAATGCTGACCACATTTCCTTAGGACTTGGTTGAAACTGGATAGAATGCTGACTAAATTTTGATCGCGTTTTCTTGGATGAAACTGTTATAGTGCTGACCACAATTTCGAAAAGTCTGGAAGATTGAAATAGGTGGCGCAGATGTCGCCCCCAATCAGCTACATCAGCAAAAATTGTAACAAAAAATCTATACTTTTGATTATTTTATTGGTGTATGATATCGTGTATATCATACACCAATCGATTTTTTATTTATAACAGTTGAAAAACGAGCGGGAATGAGTTAATTGTACTAGGAGCATATGTAGCGCGAGAAAGTGGCAGCTTTAGATGAAATCTGAGAGGAGAAGAAGGTGCTGACTACGTTTTCTTAGATGAAACTAAATATCGTGCTGACTAAGTTTTCTTAGATGACACTGAATATAGTGTTAACAACAACACTTTCGAGAAGTTTGAAAGAGTGAAATAAATGGCGCTGATGTCGCCCTGACTAACTTGCTACATCAGCAAAAATTGCTTATTTATTCAGATAAATGTTTAAAACTCGTCAGTCAGGTGCTGTCGTTCGGTGAGGTAAGGTCTACTCTAAGAACCTATTTTTCATTATGTATTTATATGAAAAATACATCGATCGATCGATCGATCGATCGATTTGTTGTCAATATCTGGTCCATTGGCTCGAATGTCAGGTCACAGGATAGGTCTTGTGTTGTGCCCCATAAAAACCTTATCCCGCGAAATTATCTGATCAATAGTTTCGGAGATATAAATCGATGGATACCCAATAATCAACCGATTGGCTCGGAAGTTGGGTCACTGGATAGCTCTTGTGTTGTGCTCCATAAGAGTCTTATCCCGCGAAATTATCCGATCAATAGTTTCGGAGATATAAATCGACCGATAGTCAATAATCAACCGATTGAGTCGAAAGTTGGGTCACTGGATAGCTCTTGTGTTGTGCTCCATAAAAGTCTTATCCCGCGAAATTATGTGGTCAATAGTTTCGGAGATATGAGCGATTGATTGATTTTCCAAAATTCAGTAAGGATCCGCGGATGTTTGCCGATACATCCACCAATATTTCACTCATTTATTTATGCAAATCAATAGTTAAAAGATATGTTAATGAATAGGGTAATATATTAATAAAGGAGGTAGCAGATTTATATTCTATGTCCGCCATCACTGTGGACTTCGAAAATTCGACATCACCTCGCTTGACCGGCAGACACCTCATTCGTCCGAGATTAGGATTTCACTAGCCACTCAAGAGACCAAGGGGCGTGTAAAGTAGCCGTGATAAGTGACGCCTCGCTAGATTAGAGTACCAACCCATCTTCACACCTTCTTCTACTCTTACGTATTATCATCTGGAGCTGCCACTTTCTCGCTCTTCAAATGTCTTAATACAGTTTGTCCATTTTCGATTGTTTTTTTTGACTTTTACAAATAGAAAATTAATTGTATTATCATATATGCATTATTTATTTGGTATACACGATATCATGAGCCAATAAAGTAATGAAAAATGTAAGTTCTCATTGAATTAGTAATCAATTGATTCCGACACATTGCTTACTGATGAGTGAGAGAGAGAGAGAGAGAGAGAGAGAGAGAGAGAGAGAGAGGGACAGACAGATTCCTGCTGGCACACGAAAATTCATACGAGCATCGTGGAAATGGATGAAAAATACCATTCCCACGAAAACGCTGATTGTACTGCAGATTTCACTGCATCTCTGATGAATCCGAGATGCTGTGAAAGTGAAGAGTCGCAATAAAAAAGCTGCTTGCTGACTTTCCCAAACAAAAGTGCAAAATCGCTTTTTATGATGAGCAGTCAAACTCTTAATCTCTATTCAAAAACTTGAAAAAATGCGTGTACTGTCGGTGGCCGAAATCAATTTCCGCTTCGAGCAGAGAAACTTCCCCGGAGTACCCGCACCGGCGCCACTACCACCACCTGGTGATTTTTTAATTCACGCTGATCCGGATCAGGAGGTGGCGTATTTTATGGAATGTGGAGTGATTAATTTGGTACCAGTGATTAATTTTGTTGGGATCGGGTCGCCCCCGTTAATACCTACACCGCCACCGTTGTTTGACAGTGCATTTATCGGAGGCGACGATATAATCGCCGCCTCACCATCACCACCACGGCCATCACCGACGCCATCACCACCACCACCAACATCACCGACAGCGATTATTTTAGTATAAATAGTCGGGCTACGACTATTAATAACAATAGTAATAACGGTTGTGACAGTGATAGTGTGGCAGAAGAAAACATTGAGTTTGAAGTACAAGACGATTACGATGTGCGCGAAATCGGAGTGCGACGGCTGATCGTGTTACAAAATAAATATTAGGACACGATCATCCGTATCGCGAAAATGCATAAAGTGCGCGCAATTCGGCGATTAAAGGACGAACTCCGTCGCGTACATCACTTCTTCAATAATCCTCGTCTGCCCAGACACGTCGTTGTTCCACGTCGGGACATCGATTTTTTCTGGGGATGTACGAGGAGGTTTTATTTGCAGCGCCAACGACGCTGGACTCGTTGCTCCGCGTGTCGCGAGTGGCTGTGCCCGGCATGTAACGAGCAGTCGGTGCACTGCCAAAACGAGGATTAGTCAACCGTATAAATATTAAATGTAAATAGTGTAAATAGAAGAAAAGGGAGGAAGCATAGGAGAGACAAAAAAGAAAAAACAAGGATAACGGTGAGTAAAAAACCATATCTTAAATTTTAAATAAAGTATCTCGCTGCACTATGGCGAAAAATAGGGAGAGGGGTCTCTCCCAAGTAGTTTTGGTACCGTGCAGGGTGTGAAAAAATATGTTCTTGACTAAAGTGATATTGGGCGAGAGTTCACAGAGGTCAAGGTCATATTTATTTCCATTCTCCATGGTACCATTATACTACTACTACTTCACGTGAAAATACACCTCAGTATAGCAACACGCCTTCTAATAGCAATATACACCACAACAGCACACAGCCGGGGAAAAAGTTATGCGAGATCTGCCTAGATTCGATGGAAAAACATGTCCGTGCACGTATTCGTATTAAGATTGCAACAACCAGCAAACTCTTAATTGCGTTGACACGCGAAGAAGAGGAAGAGTTAGCAAAAAATATATATTCCAAGCTTGACGGCGACGCGTATAATTCTACAATCAATAAAGTATTTACATCAGTAAAAGAAATAAGCAAACATTTTGAATCTACCTTCGGTTCGGGGAAATCGACGAACGAATTACTCGGAAAACTTGCGAGAATACGACAAGGTAACACCGAAAAAGTGGTTACATATTCAAATCGAATTCGGGTACTAGATGTGAATATTCGAGCGGCGGCGAACATGGAAAAAAGAAATACAGCTCCGTTCGAATATGAGTTAAAAGAAAATTGGTATATTATTTCAAAAAAGGGTTAGACTGGCCAATAAGCACGAGGCTTGGTAATTTTTCTGATGTAAATGACGCAGTTATTGCAGCGATAGAAATTAAAAGAGAATTTGCGTGTTATCAAGAACAAAAATGAGGTAACACTGCACAAGTACGAATGATCGCGGGTCGAACGTTAGAAAAATGCCAAATTTATCAAAAAATCGGAGATACAGCTCAAAATTGTTGGCATAGAGAAAACACGCAATCATTCGTCACAAAAAGAGAACAAAATGGCGCGGTAGAAAAGGCAAGGGCGGGGCTAACCAAGCGCGGAGGTAAAGCACCGTAGCAGAATAAGCCGCCGCCTGCCCAGATACCGAATAGAGAAAATCAATACGTATACAGACAACGCTTACCGTTTGCGAATACCGAAAATCAAAATGAAGAGAAACCAACTTGTCGGTATTGCAAAAAATTGGGGCATACTATTGAACAATGTCGTAAAAGGGAATTTAATCATAAAAAACATGAACAACGCACCATTAACCACTGTAAAGGTAATAGAACAGGCTGTCCCGCGTAGCGAATTGCAGGGTATAATTGAGGCAGCACTGAAACACTAAAAACTCCGATAAAATGCTATCTGTCACGATTTTTATTTCTCTAGTTACAGGGGTCCTAGCAGGGCACGCAACAGTAAAGCCTAAGGAACATGAAGCCGGAATAATGTATTGAAACGGTAATACAGACTACTATAGTCGGTAAAAGAGAAACCGATTACCGACGACACCGGCCAAGCAACGAGGAGCGGTTCCCACGGCTGACACCAGGAGGCGATAGAAGAGTATAGGAAGTAGGTTAAGCGCGGATATAAAAGGGCAAACTCGGAGCGGAGCGATCACTTCTAGCTGGCGAGCGCAGGAGTCGGACCCCTTTCTCACGCTTGGGCTCTGACGTTCTGGTATATCGGAGAAAGATAGTGATGCTGTACGAGCACGCCCTCTTATGCACACTTTGTATCTTTCACGACCCAATCCTATGTGGCCGCTAGTATGATAACACTAATAAATTCACTTTATTATTTAAATTAATTTGATAATCAAATTATTTTATTTCATCAAACACCCCATTACTCGCTTTGGGTAAAACCCAAACCCTCTCCTCGGAGAACTTATGGTTTTTTATTCCAGAAGCGAGTATTCTCCAGTAGTGATTGTTCGAGTTCCCTTTCTCACACTTGGGCTCTCGAATCAATCATTCAGCTGAACCAGTATATTCGTGAGAATGCGAATAGGCTGGATGTTGCATGTATCTAAGGTTGCATGCTAGTGCAGGAGAATTACTCTAAACTACATCCAACCGAGCAACACCCCTCACACCTCTCAATTTAGAGCTTGTGAGGGCCTAGGGAGTCACCCTTAATACAGGACAATATACTCCTGGATTGACGGCGAGAGATTAACCCTTGCACTTTTCCTTCTTAACCTCTTTTCCCACTAACAGACGACCACTCCTCTCTTCCCCAAGTAGATGTGTTCGTCACAGTATTCCAAGGATGACGATGTAGTACTCACGCTGGGTAATTGGACCATAATAACAGCAGTACAGGTAGGTGTTGCATTTAAGTACATCTATGCTTTTCCTCAACTGTGCGAAGAACTCAGAAGTCACAACTCTACGGAATCAGACTCTAATGGATCTTAATGGGAGAAATTCGTCTGCTTAAACAACTACATGCAGAATTTCAGGACTTCACGGAAACCTGGGAGGACACTATCAACCAAACCAAGACAACGTACACCCTCGAGCTCATCAACAAGGTAAGAGGTCTAGGAAACGCAGGTAAATCCCTAGTTGAGAATTCAAAGATAGTTACGGCAAGCCACCTGGACTTACGATTTGAAGCCTTCAAGGTGGCAGTGGAACAGTTGTTGGGTCAAATAGCGGAACGCAGAGAAGATTTAACGTACTCGGAAGGAATCAATTTAGTAAATGAGAATATACAGCTAGTTGGCTCGTCCAGTTCGACACTCCACAACTCGAGTTAGCAGGGGACGAAGTAATCATTCCAGAGTCTCCAGTATTGTTGGCAAGGGCGTAGTCGTCATACATGGACATGAGACCTGTACAAGCATTCATGTTCACAAATTCATCCGATAGATCCCCGCGGGCAACTAGGTGGTGCTCACTACTCACCATAGTAGAAAATGAAGACGAGGACTACTCATCAAAGGTTATCTACAGCTACGGACAGTAGCAAAGGGGGACTACCAATAGAGGTTACCACAGGATAGAGTGAATCAATGGAATCTTGTAGGTACGCTAGGTAAGAATTTAGGAGTCGGCAGGTAGATAAAAAGAGAGAAAAGGTTTCTCCAATGAGTAAAAATTCAACAACATGCGACTACTTGCAAAGAATGAAAAGAACAAAAAAAAAACATAGATGAGAAAGGAGGTAAAACTTTACGCCTGAGCAACTCCAAGCTAGACACATCACGGTTCGGGGCGTAAACACAACTATGACAGATTAATGCTAACAGATGAATGCATTCGAGTACAGTCACATTATCAACCTTTTTTTTGTATCGTGTGTGCAAAATCTTTTAGATCGGGTCTCTGTCTTGTCGTACGTAACCGATAAGTAATATATGTCTACTTAACCGTATATAACCTACCCATAAGCTAGTAGGTAATAACCTTGGAATTTCATACCGATATTAATCTTCGTAAAGCATAACTGATATTGGCATATAAACGTATTTAATACTTGATCCCATATAGCCGGATCTTTATTTAGCAGTGACTATAATCGAGATATGCGTTCCAAGTAGATTAACATTCAATATAAAAGTGACTTTTGGTCTAGAATAATGCAGGATTGCAGGTAGAAAATACATAGTCAACCTAATATCGCAATCCATATAATCACTTCTATAGTCAAATTACTCATTAAACTTATACGACACGAGCGAGCGTACCCTTCCGGTTCATGATTTCTCTAATACCACCTCGCTGTATAATCAAGTGGTGGAGCAGAAAGGCGACGGATACCAGGAAATGGTTGAGAGAGAATTTCGGTCCCCAAATAAGTTGAAATTCTCTCCGCAACTAACAACAAACTTTTAAGGTTTTTTTTTGGTTGTTTATGAGTCAGGAACTCTAGAAACAAGTAACTACAGGTAAGATCATTTTCTTGTACTTCCGAGAGTAAAAGTGTGAATAAAAGGTATAAGCAAGAAATTTAAATTTTTCCTAGTAAGCATATAAGATTAATTGAACGTACTGTGACACGGCGGGGCTGGTGGCTGCGGCGGGCGATAAGGGGAGAGAGGCACGTCGGTGCGTCTCCCGGGGAGTATTTCGCGCTCGCGCTTGGGCCTTCCCCTCCGCGGTCCTGAGTCGAGCTACAGGTCGCGTCTGTTATTTTTCCGGGGGTGCGGGCGCCTTGACGCGACACTGGTGGCTCACTCACAAGCTCGGGCCTCGGCTGAGACTCCTTATCTCACGGGTCGCTTGAGCCGGTAATTTTTGGTATATAAATTTGAACACGTAATTATAAATGAATTTTCTTTATTACTTTCACTACACTGACAGCAGACTTCCTCGCGTACGGCCGTTGTCTCGTACTCTGTGGATCGACGACGCGAATACAGGCGAGACGCGGTTGTGCGCGGGTGAATAAGTGCTGCTGGACTCTTACAAAAAACTCTCGAAACTCTTAAAACTCTGGATTGCTCTGGGGATTGCTCGTAGCTGTGCTTCAGTTCACTGCGTACGTGCGACTGACTCTCTCGGCTCGCGGCTCACTCTCCGGCTATCACACACACACATACATCGGCTCTGGCGATCACGTGACTTGCCGCGGTAATTACGGTTTACATTTTCTTTTTCGCTCTGTTCGCTTACTTGCACTCTTTATCCTTTACATTGTCACTCTACACGATTTCTCGGGCAATGACCCTTATTATTTATTGTTATTTTCATTTATTTTATTATTATTTATTTTGTTTCAACGCGTACGACATTCATGATTTCATTCTTCGGCGTCATTCTCCCTCTCGGCTCTGGCGCAATTATTCTCGCGTACGCGCATTTCCGTCGGTGTGGAGAAGCCCGTTGCCTCCACTCCGACCGCCAATATCGGCCTCGCATACGTCTGTGGGGCTCGGCAGCCTCCACTCTCTAGCGCTGTGTTTTACCCGCATCGTGCGGTCTCTCTCGCACCCATACGTTCTTCAGCACGCGCCGTGCTGCGCGCGCTCACACATGCACACACACGCGCTCGCTCTAGTATACGCGGCTCAGCCGCTCGTCGCGCCGCTCGCTGTAGCGCCATGCGCTGGCTATGTTCGCCGTCGCCTCGTGCTCCTCGGCGGTGTCATGGCGGCGGCTGCGGCCCAGCGGTGCGCCTGCTGGCTCCGCGCGCCGCGCGCGGCCGCGTGTAGTAGTCAGCGGCGCTCCCACTCCTCGCGCGCTCTCTTGCTGCTCGACGGCCGTGACGTCACGGCGGCGACTCGGCTGGCTGCTACTCTCGTGCGCTCTCCCTCTCTCTCTCTCTCCTACGGCGCGGCTCAGTGCCGGCGCCTGGCTACGGCTCAGCTGTTTTCTCCTGTAAGCACCCGTTGCCATTAGAGTATATTCTTCTGCTCGGTTTCGGGTGCCTGCAGGAGAGTCACTCAGCTTTTCAACGACGGATTCTCCGTCGCAGTACTACTCCAAAATTAAGGAACAAGTGACCAGTGAAGGAGTAACTTCTTGCGGGCTTAAAAGAAGAAACTTCACTGATTGATTGTATCATGTCGGCAAATCACAATGACAAGAGGAGAGTGGCGCTGAATATGGTCTACAGTGAGTAGGGGGAGTTTAACATCACGATAATTTACCGACAGACCATGCGTCAACGTTACCTACAGCCAATAGTACAACAGCAGCAACCGGCGTCTAATCACACTCTATATAGCAAAGACGGCTACACTGAACAATCGATACCAGCCAGACACCGATATGAACGTACGATGGAAGTCGCCTAATGGGGACAAATGGATCGATGGTGCGCATGCCAATAGACACCTGCCGGATTAAGGAAGTAATATAACTCCTCCCCCTCATCTTATACTTAGATGATATGTAGCGATATGAGCATATGTGTACAGTACATTTCCAAGAACAAGAAGGGTTAAGATCCCTCCTTCCCTCATCCCCCTTGTCATCATCCGAACACTCCGCATCCCTATAAAAGGCCAGAGCCACCTGGCCTCTGGGAATGTTTATACCGATCTCTCAAGAGGGTCTCTCTGTCCGTGTGACACTCCAATTATTCACTTTCGGACTTGGACGAAATTCCTCGATGTTCGACTCTAACTCTTATACGCGAAACTTAAACTCTGTTAAACTTCGACGCAGATCTTATTGTAAAATTAAAACGCCAAGTATAAGTTGTACTTTCCTGCGATTGTAATAGTAAACCTAAATAAGTATGATTTGCCTTTAGAGTATACATATAATATATCGTGTGTATCCTACAATGTAGAAGAAGAAAATGCAACTTTCTGCATAACATCTCCTTTGATAGATGTCGTAGATCACGAGTCCACACTTCACCACACATTGTGCGAATGTACGGGTCACGAACTACCGCTATATTTAATGCTTTTTGTAAAACACTCACTAGATGCGACGCACACGCTCTGATCATGATTGAATCAGATATCTTTTATCTCAAAATACTGTTGAGTTAAACGAGTATTGCGGAGTCTTAAATACGCTCTCAGCTCTACATGTATGGTGAGGAAAGCAAGGCAGAGGTTTCACATTTTGCTGATACTGCTGACAGAAAATGCAACACTCAAAAGTGACACACGGGTGCACGTGTAAATGCAATCAGCAGAAATTAGAGAAAGAAAAATAGCTATGCTTTTAATTCTTTTATTTACTGCTAAAATATCACGAGGGGTATATATTGAACAACTTTTCTCCGTAAGTTGGGCGTCGAAGTTTTTTACATTTTGCGTCTACATGTAATCAGCAGAAATTAGAGAAAGACACATAGGATGACAGCAATCTGATGTTTTATAAAGTCAGATATTTTATATAGCTAACGAGTGTCTTTGTAAAAACGATATCGAGCTGTTTAGTCTACGTGTGAAAAGTATTTCAGCGGAGAAAAATTTTTTAGAATGCAAACCATGCGAGTCATTTCGTGATCTCACCGAGTAGCGAGTGAAATCAACACCCTCGCACACGTGTTCGGTGCAAGCATCTACGACGCTATAAGAATACGCTGATATTACAGATTATACGACGTGCCGGTGTAAGAGACAAACTGTCTCAAAATATGCTTTCAGTATTAAATAATGCTTCCGAATGTCGAATGTACGGAGGCTTCGGCTGCTCAGGCCGAGAACGAAAACGTTGTTAATTCTACTTTTTGTGAGAGTGCTGTAGTGGTTCTAAATACGGAGCTTGAAAATAAAGTTAGGATTCGTGGTCCTCGTACGTACCCAGTAATTTTTTTTGACGTTTGGGTAAACGTTTCTGTGGAATTATTAGTGTGGCCGGACTATTACCGAATTTATTCCTGGTTTCGGCAACCAATTGAAAGAGCGATTCGAGGATACCACGTTCGTATGAAGAAACCGATTCGTTGGTCGAAAAAGGAGCAGACAAATCTGCGACTTAAAGACGGCTACAAACCCCGCTTTTTAGTCCTCTATTTACACGAAACGGAATTTTGCGTGCTGTTCAAGGAGCCACTGTGGCGACGGGAGCGTCGACGAAAACGACGCTATATATTTCATTGAGGAGCATCGTATATGGTGAGTCTAATGAGAAATAATTTTAAGAATTTTCATTTTTTCTTATAAATAGAGAGAGAGAGAGAGAGACACAGGGAGAGAATAAGACAGCAAAATATTCTGTTTCTCTGTAACACTCTGTACACACACACACACACACACACATATATATATATATATATATATATATATATAGAGAGAGAGAGAGAGAGAGAGAGAGAGAGAGAGAGGATAGAGAGAGGAGAGAAAGAGTATAGGGATATATATATATATATGGCAATAATAAGAGAGCAATAAATTCTGTCTCTCTGTAACACTGTACATGTGTGTGTGTGTGTGTGTGTGTGTGTGTGTGTGTGTGTGTGTGTGTGTGTGTGTGTGTGTGTGTATATAGTGTTACACACTAACAGAAAGAATTGCAGTTAGGCTTAAGGATAGCTGCGAGAGGAAAAGAATGCAGTGTAAGGGATTTTCACTGCTACTAAGTGCGGAGTATAAGATCATTAGTCTGTATTATACTCGCGAAACGGGCACATCGTTTAATACAGAATAACGCGCAATTATTTTTTTCTGGTAATATGGCGTGGAATGTTAACGACATTTTAAATCAAAGTGTATTTTTAGAGGAGGATAATTGTGTTGCGACTCTGTGCACCATAGGGGATATATTGAAACGTATTGAAGAGAACTGCGTAAATTTTAAAAGTGACTCTGAGGAAGACAGCAGAGATTTCAAGGGCTTCCCTAAAATGCCCTATATGCTGCATGAAAATTTTTTCAAAATCGAAGAAATACTTCAAAAAATGTGTAAAAAAGACGAGAAAGAAGAAGAAAAAAATGAAGTGAAAAAGTGCTTAAAGTCTTATAAAAACCTTTTTTTAAAACGTGAAGTAAAAAAAATTATATTAAAACCAAAAAAGAACGAGGGATTGAAAATTAAAAAACCGTCTTTAGTACCGTTTAAAAAAATCTGTTTGAAACCGAAAAGAAATAAGGATAGGTGTGGCGGTTGCGACGTTCCCTTTTACAAAATGGAACGTTATAAAAAATGGATACTCTGCCATTGGTGCCACAATTGGCAGTGTCCAGATTGCCAGTTTAAAGAGAAATGTCTGTGCGTGTACACTTAAATTAGCATATTTTTTAAAAATTAGCGTAGTATATTTAGTGTAGTATATTTAACGATATATTTTTTAAGGGCATAACTTTTAAGTGGATTAGCAATAATTTATAAGTTTTATACTTTTTCTAATTAAGGCGATACAACCGGCTTTTTAAAAAGGTATGATTTTTATTTTTTTGTATTAGTATCATTCATATTTTTTAGTTTTCTTTATGAATATATATATATATATATAGAGAGAGAGAGAGCAAGAGAGCGTGAGAGAGAGAGGGAGAGAGGAGAGAGTCCTCTTTATCAAACATTTTTAGAGAGAGAGCGTGAGAGAGAGAGAGAGAGGAGAGAGAGTCCTCCTTATCAAACATAGCTAAAATATTAAATACGAAACATTTCTCATTGTCTTCAAGCTCTTTATCCCGAGAATAACATTTCGCTACATATGTAGCGGAATGTTATTTTAAACGTATATACGCCGGCGTACGGCCAGCTGAGGTGCTGGGTCATCATCACGCGCGAGTGTATCACAAACATTTCTCGGCGAGTTTCTACCGTTGTTACAATTTTAAACATCAATATGAAGGTTAATGAGTCCCCTTGCTATGATGCATCCAAGTGGGCCTCCCGATTAGGGGGTTTGTTTGGGTGCGCCAAAGCGAGGGGATAACTACTATCGTCTTAGAGGGAAATGATATAAATACATAACATTGAATAATATCTTAAATGAATTAATACAATTTTTTTTTCTCGATTTATTACAAAAAGACCTGCGCTCCGCTTGTAGGCAGGTCTTTTCTGCTATTATATTTGGTTATGTATGAGCAAAGATTAAATTTCATCATAAAAATGTAATATTCACACACTCAATTTTTCAATATAAAATAAAATGGATAATCTAAATTAGATTACAGATATAAACTTTGAGCTATATAAAAATTAAATGTAGTTGTAATCGGATGTCTATAGCTCTCATCCACCAGCCTCGACGCATGCGCACAACATGAGCCAATCAGATACAGTCTTATACGGGGAAAAGTTATAATTATTTATTCCTTTTTCTATCCTTTGCCTCGAAGAAAATTTTTAAAATATAGTCTTTTCCAATTTCTGTCTACGTCATTCGAAAGAACATAAAAAATACGTTGAAAATATGGATTGTTTAATTTTTTTAAATACCTTCTTATCATTAGAAAAGTAGCGGTATATAATAGTGAGTCGTCGCGGGCAAGCGTTAAGACCAAGTGTATGAAAGAAAGTGTGCAAGAAGAGTAAGGTTGTGACCGTGAGACTGAGAGTAGCCGTGGACTGTGCGGGAACATCAGACTGCGGATATAAGAGTGTAAGACACTTCGTGAATTTGAAAGGCGATGCGAGCTGGTGATGAAGAGACACCTACAGAATTCTGGGGCTGGACGGTGGCCACCCTGGACATTATACTATGTATGTGTAGGTATGGGTATGTATATGTGTGCGAATTTGTATCTAGGTGTATTGGTGTGACGGTGGGTGGTAAGGCTATGATAGCTATGAATATATGTATGGGTATATGCATGTGTTAATGTATCGGTATAGGTATATGCATGTGTAGGTAGTAACGTGAAAAAATATCGCCACGTCACATCGAGCACTGAGCTGCCAGGGTAGAGTGCATGTGGCAATGGTGTTTGCTTCTTACGAGTAACGCGTAGCGTAGGGCGGCGAAAAATACGGAGCACTTCTTCGAGCCGTATTCACTGGCATGAATTCTGGTGCAGCCATAACAGCTTCCGGTTCACCCAGGGTATTCAAGTCCACTCATTCATCGTGAATCTTCGGACGTAGATGATGAGTCTCGGTGGGGTCTTCCTACGTAAGCATCTGATGCAGTAGCACCAGCGTGATAGTTACTCGTTCGCATGATAGTAATGGAAATTTCGAATGCCCATGCGTAACAATGCGTAGAGTGCAAGGCGAGCAAGCCTGTTACAGCGCGAGAGCGAGAGCCGTCAGCTCAAGCGAACCGACCAATTGGAGCGCGCCTGTTCGTCGGCATGGGGAAACGAAAGCGAGGGACAAGACTGCGAGCCAACACTCTCCTGCCCCGGCCGTTCCACTCAAGCTAATTGCAGCCAGCTGCCGAGGGATTTTTCTTTGTTCTATTTAATTTGTGCTATTATCGAGTTTTCCAGGAAGCTGTGCTTGGATGTCTGAATTTAAGGGAAAAGGTCAGTGGTTCGTTTTCTTTATCAATTCAGTCTCCCTCGCGGGTACCTGCGCAGTTCTATGCGCGACTTCGTGAGAACGCGAAATTCGTATCGCAGGCGTGATCATCAGCGAGCACGGCTCTCTGATTTTCTATGGTTGTCTTCTCTTAATAGTGTTAATAGTAAAATCGGTGCGTGTACGAATCATACCTCGGGTTATCTTTGGCAAAAGGTTATCTTGGTGAAAATCAAATAAGGGCTATCTATGAATATAGTGATCGGGCGAATCATTTAGTGTTGTGCTTTCAAGGATAATGACGGCTAGTACAGGGTAGCCTCGTCCTACATAAGCTGTCGGAGGCAGACAGACCCTTGGCCAAATGTAGGTCACTCGGGAGGTGACTTCACGAATTAGCTGTAGACAATCGCGACCATAGGATTAAGTTGTCAAAGAAGAGTCGCCGAACAAAGAGTGTGTGGGCCAAGTAGGCTGTATGATTGTGTCCTTGAGATGTAAGAGAGTCCGGCTATCTCGATGCAATAGTAGTTTAACCTGCTATTTTATCAACCTGCGGAAATTCTATTTTATGTTTCGTGGTGCGGAGATACGGTGTTAATCGTGTAAAATATTTCAGGAAATTGCGTTCAGTTAGAGATTTACTTAGTCAATTATGACCGGTTATCTTGTGGCTATCTACAATTATATGTAAATGAGTAATTAAGTTTTCTGTAAATAAATCGAGAGCTTTTTAAATAAGATAGCCGAGTAGATATAATTTCTATCCCGAAACGCCCTCTCTCCTGTCCGCGTATCGGGGCTAGGGTAGTCAGGACAAATCCGGGTGACTACGCGGGTTCCTTAACAGATTCGCGAGACTGACGTTTTAAGATACACGTCTAGCGTGAACGGATTAATAGTCCGGGAGTCCTGGGGTCCTGGGGTTGGGATTGGAAGTTCGTGCCACTTGAAATTTTATTGTTGGATCTAGTAGGTGTTAGTACACTGATAATTACCTTAAATTCTCTACCTCGTAGCTGTCCTGGAACATCTACGTTATTGCAAAATGAAGTTCAAAAATGCATTTTTTTCTTGCTTTTCATTTATAGTTTTTTTATTATTAACTTGAGGATGAAAAATTGAGGATAAAAATTGTTCACTATTGAATATCCTACAAGGTACGTGTGTTTCCGAGTGCGAAATTAACGTTTTTTCTTCATAATGCCGTAGTTAATGCAAAAATAATTATTTTTTATCGAACATTCACTCAAAATGTCTTGTATTCAAGGAGCAGGAGGAATTTTCGTCGGACTTTTGGGTCCACGGAATTTTCTTAGTGATTTCTATATATTTTTGCCTCCTGAACAAGAATATCGGAGGTGTTTTGCCGAAAAGTGGTCAAGAAATTTGTTATAAATAATTTAATTGTTTAAATTGCTATAAAAAAAAAGATTTTTGACAAAAGTCATATTATAGCTTCACATATTTATGCAACATTTTATATAGATATCTTCTGTATTTTGAGGAATTGAAAAATGTTGATTAGGAGCAGGGATATTAAATAATTAGTACACGTTAGTTGCAAAATTCTGTTCCGCGGTCTCCCGCACACACTGTTTGCCTTATAGATTTGGTTCTATTTCCCATTTTTCAACTTAGGAGCACTCGCTTAAAGCTTAAGAGTTTTTCTACAGATAATGGTTATAATATATACTCAGTTATAATATATACTTGAAATAAAAAATATATGTCACACACATATTCACACATACATTAACATGGACCGTGGATCTTCGCCGGTCTCAAACTGCTTCTCTTTCGACGATATCAAGGACAAATATGGAGAGGACGCACGACAATACTTCAATACACTATGACATTTCATCGGCTGTTGTGCTCTTCTACGTGTAAGTCGTCGTTAGTCACTTATTGTTACATTTTTATTGTACTGATTGATTTATTCGAATAAAACCTGACAGTTTCCTGAAGAGGGTGACAGTGTTCACCGAAACATTAAAGCAGAAGGAAAATTGGTTTAAAATTCATTTTACCTTTTTTCCCAACACTTGCCTCAGAGAGATCGATAGACTCTTTTTAAAATATTTTGAGTGAATGTTCGATAAAAAATAATTATTTTTGCATTAACTACGGCAATATGAGAAAAAACTTTTATTTGGTTTATTTTGTAACGTGACAAAATATCGCCACGTCACACCGGGTTCCGAGCCACCGGGGTAGAGCGTCTCAAGGCCGTGTGAGCGAGGATTGTGTGCATGAGTTAATGGCGTCTGTTTCTTTACAAGTAACAACGCGACGAGCGGAGAGAGAGCAGCGAAAGGAGAAAAATACGGAGGACTCCTCCAACACTCAGTCAAGGGCGAGGGAGGACGTCCGGTGTCGTAATCATCATCCAGGTTCACCCAGGGCGTTCCACTGGTCGTCGTTATAAATTGTCGGACTTTGACGATAGACTCCGGAGGGGCTTCCAACGTGAGAGTCTTCTGCAGCAGGACCAGCTTGATGGCTACCCGTCCAGGAACGCCCGAAGTAAAACAGCAGCCTCGACGCTCTTAATAACAGGCGTATCCCGAACCAAGAGCTCAGGCAGAAGGATATGCTGAGAGTTATTTTGTACTTCGTGAATTCCGTTTATCTCGGTTAAGCGTGAATTATCTGTGCGAATATTGGCTAACTATTGTAACAAACATTCGAACTTCGCGGCTATCTGCTCCAGCGTCGATAATAATCAAACAGTCGAGCGCGCATGCGTGGCGATCGACAGTGCGAGCGGCGGATGAGCCTGTTGCGGCTCGAGAGCGCGGGCCGTCGACCCAAGCGATTCGACCAATAGGAGCGTACGAGAGCGCGTTTTCTTGGGACTTCTTTGTGAACTCAGTGCTATCTTTTACTGTGCTATCCTTGACGTGGTGGATCCTTTTAGCGTGGACAATAGGACTTGGATAAGAATAAAGGTCAGAAGGTCGTTTCGTACTTAAAGGCTAAGTTTCCCTCGTGGGCGTATGTGCAGTTCCACGTGTGGCATTCTCTACGCGTAGTTCTTTGTCATCGGGACTTTAACATCGAGCACGGCTAACTCGGTTACCTCGACGTCTCTTCGTATATAAGTTAGTGATTATTGTACGATTCTGCGAGGGCATGCTGCCTTGGGCTACCTAGCTAGTGTCGATGGTTACCTCTCAGCTAGGGATTCCTGAGGCTACCTGTTTATGAGGATCGTGAGTGCCGCGGAAAATACGCGTCGACGAGTACAAGGGGGACTCGTTCGACGCTCGCGAATAATTTAGGGGCCCGAGAGGTGTCGTAAGGCGTGGGTACGAAGACAGGCTCTCGGCCTAACGTAGGTTAGACAGGTTAAGCAAGTTAGGCATTAACTTAGGCAAGTGTGATCGGAATAGGTCCGGGAGGGACCGCGAGTGTATATACGATTTTGTCTTCGGATAAGTTATTAATAAAAAAACTACAAAAGAAAAACAAGAAAAAAATGCATTTTTGAACTTTATTTTGCAATAATGACGATGTTCCAGGACAGCTACGAGGTAGAGAATTTAACGTCATTATCGGTGTACTAACACCTATCTGATCCAACAATAAAATTTTAAGTGTCACGAACTTCCAATCCCAACCCCAGGACCCCAGGACTCCCGGACTATTAATCCGTTCACGCCAGACGTTTACTTTAAAACGTCAGAGTCTCGCGACTCTTTTAACGAACCCACGTAGTCAGCCGGATTTGTCCTGACTAGTGCAGCCCTGATACGCGGACAGAAGAGAGGGCGTTTCGGGATAGAAATTATATCTACTCGGCTATCTTATTTAGAAAGCTGACAACTTTTCGGCAAAACACTTCCGATATTCTTGTTCCAGAGGCAAAAATACATGGAAATCACTAAGAAAATATCCGTGGACCCAAAAGTCCGTCGAAAACCCCTCCTGCTCCTAGACTATTGACAGTTGATACTACATAAAAATTCTTGCCCTATCTGGCTGTATCAAAATGGCGACTTATTGCAAAATTGTTATTCTATTATTTTAAATGCAACTCTATTTGTCGCATATAACAATACATTGATGCGACCACCTGCAATAGCTTATGGCTTAATTAATAAACGTTAAAAAGAACTTTCCTTCAAATTAATATTTAACATATTTTGGGTTATTATCTCGGTAAAGTTTAAACTTAGAGAAACGCGGTAAAATGCATCGTAAAGTACGTAAAGAACCATGAATTTTCATATGAATGTTATTAATATCGTACAAATAGGAGCCGAGATAACAAATTTTTTTCATTCGCCTATCACGCCAAAACTGCTTAATGTTTTTAGCTGAAATTGATCACAGTGCTTGTTGAATAAATAGTCTAGAAGATCATATCTGTCCCAACAGCTATAGATGCCTGGTAGTCTAGGAGCAGGAGGGGTTTTCATCGAACTTTTAGGTCAAGTCAATGATTTAAGTGATTTCTATGTATATTTGCCTCCTCAACACGAATATCGAAGGTGTTTTGCCGAAAAGTGGTCAGGAAATTTGTTATTAACAATTTAATTGTTTTAATTGCTATAAAAAGAAGACTTTGCATAAAAGTCATAGTATACCTAAACATACTTATGCAAAATTTCATGTAAATATCTGCTGCATTTTGAAAAATTGAAAAATATTGATTAGAAGCTGAGATATTCAATAATTAGTGCATCTAAGTTGCAAAATTCTGTTCGCGCGTCTCCCACGCGCACTCTTTGCCTTATAACTTCGGTTCTATTCCATATTGTTTAACGTATGACAAGTCGATTTAAAGCTTCAGAATTTTTCTATCGATATGAGTAATAATTTATACTCAAAACATAGCGAAAAAAAAGTTAAAACTTGGAAATCTCAAAAAAAAACATTTTTTGTTTATAAAGAAATTTGACCGGTTATTTTTTAAAAATGCGTATTTGAACTTATACATTCTTATTCCCTATTTAAAAACAAATATTTTGATGTAAGGTGAATCTCGGATATAATTATTGGCTCGAGTTGAAAACAAAAAGCGCACGTGTCGACGCGCTGTGGTTGAGCGCGGCTGCGCGCCGCACCGTGATACCCGTTCGTGGATTTCAATCGCTATTCAACTCGAGCCAATAATTATATTCGAGATTCACCTTGCATCAAAATCTTTGTTTTTAAATAAGGAATAAGAATGTATAAATTTTAATACGCATTTTTAAAAAATAACCGGTCAAATTCCTTTATAAACAAAAAATAAATTGATTCTTTCCGCTTTTTTAAGGTTTTCAAGTATTAATTTTTTTTTCGCAATACTTTGAGTATATATTATTACTCATAGCGATAGAAAAATTCTTAAGCTTTAAAACGACTATTCATACGTTAAACAATATGGAATAGAACCGAAGTTATAAAGCAAAGAGTGCGCGTGGGAGACTCGCGAACAGAATTTTGCAACTTAGATGCACTAGTTATTCAATATCTCAGCTTCTAATCAATATTTTTCAATTTTTTAAAATGCAGCAGATATCTGCATGAAATTTTGCATAAGTGTGTTTAGGTATAATATGACTTTTATGCAAAGTCTTCTTTTTATAGCAAAATAAACAATTAAATTGTTAATAAAAAATTTCCAGACTACTTTTGGGCTAAACACCTTCGATATTCATGTTCAGGAGGCAAAAATACATAGAAATCACTTGAAACATTGAGTGGACCTAAAAGTCCGACGAAAACCCCTCCTGCTCCTAGACTATTGGTTCGGCTAGAACAATTGATAAAAAGGGCGAAATCAGCGCGCGCGGCCACGCGGCTCCTCCAGCCGGCGGTGCGGTGATGGGGGGAGCACCACTACGGCGGTGGGCAGAATATCGCGAATTTGAAATTGTGACGAGTATCGTCACGCCGCATGCATGTTTTATTTTAATACATATGTTTTTATATATTTGCATGTGAGTTGAGTTTTCAGATGTTCCCGCGCACCAGAGCTGTTCGAGAGCTGATGCATTCACGAACGCGCCGTCTGGTGAGAGCGCGCGAGAGAGAGAAGCTTGTGGCGTCACGTTAGGCTAGGCGAGAGATTCGATTTAGCTATCGAGCGCGCAGGCTGTATCCTAAGCGAAAGAGAGCGTCCATTTACAATTAACAACCGATTTATATTATTTATTGTCGTACGAATTGCGTCAACGCGGGTGCGGATAAAGTGCATTGTACGGTTGCGGTTGTGTAACATTGGGTAGGCAGCTGGATCATAGCGAGACCGCATATTAATCGATTTTCGTGCGAGTGTACTTTGCTGGTTTGTAAGTACCAGCTTTTCTGTCTCACTCTCACCAGCGCGTTTACCATCATTAGCTCGATCTCTCCCGACCGTGAGTTTGTGTGCTAAGTAAGCATCATTGTACATATTTATTGTTTACACTATTATATCTTTTGAGTTCAATATATGCAATAGCCTTTTACCGAACTATACACGTGTTTCATTTAATAGTTTTTCGTATTTGCCCTGTTCTCCTTTTTCTAAAACCCACGGAGAATTAAAATAGAAGAATCTACATTTAACGCGGACAATCCCCGTTTTATTGGCGCCCATCAGTGGTTAGATTTAGCTAGAGCAGGGAATATTTGAGTTTTGTAGGAAAAAGGAAGTGCGAAATCGCGAGTGTTCGTTGTAAGCGGATAAGCGTGCGGAGATATACATTGCGTGTATAGTGTAGCGAGCGAGCGCGAACGTTGCCGAGTATTTACATCGCACGGCTAGACTTGTCGTCCGCGAACGTAAACATTGCGCGCTTCCAGCTACCGAAAATTTTAGCATTGACTGAAATATTATTTCGGGAAATAAATTTTATTTTCTCGTCGCGTGATTTATATGTTCGATGTCTGCGATTAATCAGTATAGGTAATTACTGGATTAATAGTTGAATAGCGAATCGAATCTCAGATTGCAATTATACTAGGGGAATAATTTTTTGAATATTATTGATTGAACAATTGAGTATAAATAATTGGTTTTTCCCATTGATATTAAATATTATTTATAGCACAGGGTGGCATAAATCCGCATTTATGCCACGGCTATCCGTGGCATAAGTAGTCCATTATGGCACCGTGTATATCACACTCGCTACGCTCGTGTGTTAACCTCACGGTGCCAGAATGGACAGCTAATGCCACGGATATAGCCGTGGCAGCGGATTTATGCTAATCTGTGCTATAAAAAATCGTACGATATACGCGTGTCATAAGCCGTTCTTCATGGCACGACTCTAACCTCACTCGCTACGCTCGTGCGGTTATACACGTCGTGCCGTAAAGTACGACTTATGCCACTAGTATCGTAATGTACTATTTTATTATTTATATTATTCAATATAATTGCAGTCAAATCGACTGGTTAATTTTTCTATTTTATATATTGTGTGTGATAGCGTTATTTTGGCGTTGCTAACAGCTATATAGCATATGCGCTCAGCTGATTGTATGTGTGCGTGTACCAGTGTATCACCGAGTTAGGGTTAGATACACGTATACTGTACTGAGCGTATCGCAACGGCGAAGCGTTGATTTACCGACAGTGTAGATAATAATTTCTATTTGAATTTTGTTTTGAAATTGAACTTTATTTTTCGGTGTAAGTTTATTGAATTTGAATTGAGGTTTTTGACGAAATATTTTATGTTATTTTGGTTGTTCGTGATACAAGTTAAGCGAAATTTTTTTCAGTTTAAATTTCAGTAAAACAGTAAACTCTTAATTCGAGTACAGCTCGGTAATAAAATTTTTTTGATTGTTGTAAATTTTATTTTGGAATTTTCTTTCGAATCCGAAAATTTTCTTTTGAATTTTTTTTTTCTTCCTGTTTCTGGTTGTAGTTTGGTTGGTAAATTACGTAAGTGTAATTTGAAATTGCACAGAATTTCGAACGAAGGAGGCTGTGACTGAATTAAGAGCGACACGCGGAATAGTTTTTTTCAATTATTTAAATTTTGGTCATTATTAGTTTGTTTCTTTCGTAATTTGTCTCTTGTATATTTTTTGATTTCGACGGAAAAAATTTGTTTAAGTGGATCGGTTGAGTGATGTCGCGGAGCCGTTGAATCATGCAACAAGATCAATGCAACAGGATGCATTTGAACAAGTGAAAACTATACTTGCGACAGCGCCTGTATTACACAGACCATCGTTTGATCATCAATTTATTATCAAAACTGATGCGAGCGACAGCGGCATTGGTGCGGTACTCATGCAAGAGATAGATGAAAAAGATTACGTCTTGTCTTATGCGAGTCGCACTTTAACCTCTGCGGAGCGTAATTAGTCAGTCACCGAGAGGGAATGTCTTGCCGTTCTCTGGGCAATTAAGAAATTTCGTGCATATGTGGAGGGTTATCATTTTAAAGTAGTTACAGACCACTCAAGTTTAAAATGGCTTTGTAATCTACGTAATCCTAACGGTCGATTAGCTCGATGGGCATTGGAGTTGCAGTCATATGACTATGAGATTGAATATCGACCTGGCAAGGAGAATTATGTCCCAGATGCGTTATCGCGGATGTTTGAAGAAGATGATTTAGAGTGTAACGTCTTTTGACGTTATTTATTTTGAAACAAGAAACAGTCATTTCAAAATTCAAATGACAGCATTGATTATGTCAATGTATGAGTTTTGTTAATTGTTACACTTTCAAAAGTAAGAGCTCAGCTGAAGCTGAGCTTGCGAAACGCAGACTAAGCGTTATACTTTTGAAGGATCGCGTTATTGTATGTAAAATTACAAAATGTTTATGAATTAATATTCAATAATGTTGTAAATTCATAAACTAAGTTTAGTGTTTAAAAAACGCTAAATGCCCTCAATCAGGCAGTCAAGATTTTGTATCGACTCCGTCCACGCCGGTCCGAAAATTGGCGGAGTTTTGATTATTTAAAATTCATTGTTGTAACTTATCACGATTTACATACTTTTAAGTTGTGTTACTATTTTTAAAGTTTTGTTAGAAAATAAATATAGTAAATAATAGTATACTTTTATTGTGTGGAATAATTTAATTAAATCCTAAAACCCTGTACGTTGAGATCTGAAGGAAATTGTTTAAATCATTGGGTTGTTTTGAAGACAACGATCTTACAAAAACATTAACTGGACCTGCAACAATTCCTCTTGAATAACGAAGGACTATCCAACGTCATAAGTTCAAACAAGGTAAGTTCTGAATATATTCTCGTAGGAAATACATTTACTTGAGGAGTCTAGGTGCTTCTAATCGCTAGACTGTTATCGCTATAAATAATCCTGACTATAGGCATTTAATTGAAGTAGTCAGGACTTAACAAGAGGAACAACGAATCGCATCTTTAAAAGACATTCAGGAAACCATTACTGATCAGTGGTATATACAGATGTATCAGCAAACTTTAGAAAAGCCTCACGAATGTCCAGATTGGAAGTTTGTTGCTGGTAAGTTGTATTACTACAAGCCCGAGCCAATTTTAGAAGACGTTCTAGAAGATATAGATGCTTGGAAGCTGATCGTGTCCAGAGATAAGATACCGCAGATACTTCGCGAATCGCATTGCGAGCCCACATCCGGACATTTGGGTCGTCGTAAGACGTATGAGCTAGTTGCGCGATATTTTTACTGGAAGAAGATGTATAAAGATGTTCAAAGATTTGTTAAGTCATGCACTGTCTGTCAACAGTGTAAAGTGGAACAGCTGTTACCTGCTGGTACCCTGAAACAACGTCAGCTCGTTGGTCCATTGGAAGTTGTAGCCGGTGATATGATGGGTCTATTTCCTAGATCTAAGAATGGATATACCTTTTTGTTGATCCTGTTAGATGTTTTTACTCGGTGGATTGAAGTGATACCTTTGCGTAAAGCTGATGGTATTAGTATTAAAAATGCTTTGAAGGAGCATGTATTTTTGAGGTTTGGTACTCCGGAAATATTTCTGTCAGATAATGGTACGGAATTTCGTAACAAGGTTATGAAAAAGTTTTTGACAGAAAGCAGCGTTGAGCATCGGATGATATCGCCATATCACGCACAGGCGAATCCGGTTGAGCGTGTAAACCGAACGTTCAAAACGACGATCACTGCTTTTATTGAGGAGGAGCACAAGCTCTGGGATAAGTATTTGCCCGAGTTAACTTTTGCATACAATACATCTGTGCAAGAGTCTACAGGAGTTAGTCCAGCTTTCCTAAACATGGGAAGAAACCCTGCGCCATCGCTTAGTACCAGGCGAAAAGAAGAAAAAGCTGCAAGAGAAGAAGCTCAAAAGCTTGCTGTGAAGAACTGGGAAGAGCGGATGTGTAGATTATTTGATTTGCAATTAGATGTTAAGAAGAATATTGAACGTGCATCGCAGAAGCAAGCACGATATTATCGTAATAGAAGCGTAATCGTATTTTATCGTCTGCTATTCAAGGTATTAATGCTAAACTTGCACCTAAATTTGCTGGTCCATTTAAGATTACTGCTAAAGTTGGACGAGATGTTTATTCAATGATTAATGAGCAAGGTGAATGCTTTGAGAAGATACATGTTGTCGACATCAAACCATATGTTCAAGGAGAAGATCCTGCGTTTGCTGAAGATCAAGGTGAAGGTGAAAACTCTGTTGATGCTTCTGATGAAGAAGACGGTGATCCTGTAGAAGAAGATGTTTCAACCACCAAGAAAGCGACCGTTAGCGAGAAGAATGTATGTGAGGGGCGAAATATTGCTCTGAGTGAAAACGTGGATGTTCCGCGTAAGCGAGGTAGATCGCGTAAAACCCGAATCGTCGTTTCTCGTAATACGAGGGCTCCTGTGGGGGAGGAGGCGACTCTCGCAGAGTCTGACGCGTCAGAAGCTGAAAACGGAAATTCACCGGTGGTTAATGCGAAACGCGGTCGACCGAAGGGTTCTAGAAAACAGCGAGAACCGCAAGTTGAATTGTCTCCGAGACGTACGCGATCGAATAGGGTGAATGTTTAGGATAGAGTAGGGTAATAGGTTGGTGAATTCCCTGATTTTGGCTGACAACAACCATCGTTTATTCAGGACCATGAGTGACAGCAACAACTCGATAGCTGGAAGTGTGAGTTCGCTCAAACCTTAGGGTTTAAGTTGCTGAACATACTTTTGTAAATAAGAAAGCTAATAGTGTTTTAATTTATTTAGCCCTTATCAAAAGTTTGATTTGTTTTTTTTCCTTGCAATGAAGTTTGGTTTTTTTTGCATGAGTTTTATTTGAAATGCTTTATTCAAAGTTTTATTTTCTTTTGTTTTTATTTTGCAAAGAAATGCTGTATTATTTTATTTTATTTTGGTCGTTTTTGCATGCTGGTGAGAGCATTGGAGAGCTGGTACGCTGTAAAAGCTACCCAGCGTCTGGAAGGGGGGCATGTGACGAGTATCGTCACGCCGCATGCATGTTTTATTTTAATACATATGTTTTTATATATTTGCATGTGAGTTGAGTTTTCAGATGTTCCCGCGCACCAGAGCTGTTCGAGAGCTGATGCATTCACGAACGCGCCGTCTGGTGAGAGCGCGTGAGAGAGAGAAGCTCGTGACGTCACGTTAGGTTAGGCGTGAGATTCGATTCAGCTATCGAGCGCGCAGGCTGTATTTCGAGCGAAAGAGAGCGTCTATTTACCATCACCGATCTATTTAAATTATTTATTGTTGTATAAATTTCGACTACGCGGGTGCACATAAGGTGTATTGTACAATTGCGGTTGTGTGGTATTGGATCAGAAGCTGAATCATAGCGAGATCGCATTTCAATCGATCTTCGTGCGAGCGTACTTTGCTGATTTGTAAGTGCCAGCTTTTCTCTCTCACTCTCACCAGCGCGTTTAGCATCATTAGCTCTCTCCCTCTCGGGGTTTTGTGTGAATAGTAAGCACCAGTGTATACATCTGTTGTTTATACGATTACATCCTTTAAGTTCGATATACGCAATAGCCTTCTACCGAACGTCAAGTGTGTTTCATTTAATAGTTTTATGTATTAGCCCTGTTCTCCTTTATCTAAAACCCACGGAGAATTCAAGTAGAAGAAATCTACATTTAACGCGGACAATCCCCGTTACAAAATGTAAATTCATTTTCTCGGGAACCAAAACTTATATTGAAATACTTTTTCATTCATTTAATATATTTTTTATAAACGTTCTCGCTATGTTAATTAAATTATTATAAAATTAATGTAAATGCCTAAAACTGTTGGTATTTGCGCAAAAATTACGTTTTTGCTTACTAAACACATAATATACATGATCTTTAATCTAAAAATATTATCATCATTACACCTCAACACGATATATAAGGATATCTACGGAGACTTGGACATTTTTGGCCCAAAAATGGAAAGTGAGGTTTTTTACACTCGTTAGGACATGTAAAAAAAATGATCGTAACTTTTTATTGGCATTAGGTGTCGACATATTTCGATCATTTTTCTTTTTTTGCATGTCCAACGAGTGTAAAAACCTAATGGGGTCCGAGTGCCCTCAAAATTACTCACTTTCCACTTTTGGACCAAAAATGTTCAATTCTCCGTAGATATCCTTATATATGGTGTGCGGGCATAACGATGCTAATATTATTAGATCAAAGATTATGTATATTATGTATTTAGTAAGAAAAAACGAAAGTTTTGCGAAAAACCAACAGTTTTAAGTATTTGTATTTGTAACGTGCCAGGTCTATTAATTATTTAATAGAGCATGGTATTTTTAAATTTAATGTGAAGCACTCAACCGCGGTTTACAATGGATTTGCAAGTATTGGATGACGGCTGATTGCTACATATGCTGCATCGATCGTGACATCGATAGCGTGCGGCGAGTGAGTTGCTGACTCGCGCGTCAGCATTTTGCGCGGCCTATTGATCCGAGGAGTGAGGAAACATTACTTCGGGTGGCAAGTGTTGGTTATTGCTTTCGGGGATACCGTTTTCGGGGAAATGACCATTCGGGGATTAACATTCGGGGAAACGTACGGGAATCGTTGGTTATTTGTGTCCTTGATAGGCTGGATTAAGTATGAGAGATGCGCTGCTCCGGGCCTTTTGCCAAGTGAACGCACGAGTAGTCGTTTGGGTAGTCTCGCTGAGTTAGTAAATGCGTGGAAGCATTTGACTGACTTATACATCACCTTTTCATATTCGGCTACGATGGCTCAACCCTAGAAAGTTGAGTAGTCTCGCTGGATACTGGCAAGTGTGAGTATTAACAAGTTAGATCTCCATTATTTGAAGACTCGACTACGAGGGCCTGCCGACCAATGTAGTTAGCTAGGGAAGGACCGCCAATAAATCTGGGGAGAGTGACTTGTATTCACAGCTTAGTTAAGACCAAAGTATTTGCCACGAGAAGTGGTGTATCCTAAGATAGATAAGATATTGTTGTTATAGAAGCCTAGAAAACTTTTATAATAACAATCTTTAGACGTTAACTCCAGATTAAGTAAATTAACATTACTCATTAGAGACAACATAATTGTGCTTAAGACCTTTGTAAGAACAAGTTTGTGCAAATCGCGACTTTGAATAAATGGTACAAAAAAAACATTCAGAACAACATCCTAGAGTGAATTTATTTATGGAAATACCAGTTATCCTAGAAAAAGTCCGCTTATGAAAGATAGAGCGAGGAATGCCAGACAGAAGTAAGTGAGGTAAGGGTAAGACGAGGGCAAGACTGTCCTAATACCCATCAACTGGAGGAAAGAGGAGGACAAGCCAGAATTAGTCGCAACGGACGACGTGTCCGCACTAAAGACCATCGTGTCCGCGCTACTATACAGCGTGTCCGCGCTACTGCTCAGCGTGTCCGCGCTACAGTTCAGCGTGTCCGCACCATTGTTCGGGAACAAAATAATAACTAAATAAATAACAATTACAGAACATAAGTCTTACGAAACGAGGCCAGGTTCCAAAAATAAAAATAATTTATGTACCTGCGCATCCCTATTTACCTTCCGTAAATACGGTCCTTAGATATTGATTTTATAATAATTTAATTAACATAACAAGAAAGATGAGAAAAAAATATATTAAATAAAAACAAAGAGTATTTCAGTATCAGTTTTCGTTTTCGAGAAAATTAAATTACAATTAAGGTTCGTGAAATCCTGCCCGCGACCGCAGTGGTGCTGCCTCAACAACCGCATCGCGCGGCCGGAGAAGCCGCGCGGCCGCGCGCGCTGATTTCGCCCTTTTCATGAATTGCTTTAACCGAACCAAGGCATCTACAGCTGCTTGGACAGATATAATCTTCTAGAGTATTAGATAAAACATAATTATTTTTGCATAAACTACGGCAATATAAAGAAAAAACTTTAATTTTTTTTATTTAAACAATTTAGCAATGAAAAAAGTTAATTTCGCACTCGGAAACACACGTACCTTGTTGGGAATCCAATAGTGAACAATTTTTTTCCTCAACTTTTTCACGTTAAGTTTATAATAAAAAAACTACAAACAAAAAACCAGAAAAAAATGCATTTTTGAACTTAATTTTGCAATAATGACGATGTTCCAGGGCAGCTACGAGGTAGAGAATTTAAGGTCATTATCAGTGCACTAACGCCTACCATATGCAACAATAAAATTTCAAGTGGCACGCTCTTCCAAAAATTTTCCTATATGGTGCCAGGACTCCCGGACTATAAAGTGAACTCGCGTAGAAGGGCCGAAAATATAGCAGACATCACAAAATCTAACGTTATAAGGTATGTGCATGCGAATGTATATCAGTATGAGTATATGTGTGGACGTGGGTATGTGCATAGGTGTGGGTGCGACTATGTGTATGGATATTATGTGGATGTGGGTATGTGCATGTGGCTATATGTATAGGTGTGGGTATGTATGTATGTATGTATATAGGTATAGGGGCATAAGTATAGGTATATTTGTGGGTGTGGGTATATGTATGTGTACTGGTGTGTATATTGGTGTACGTATGTGTAGATATGTGTACGCATATATGTATCGGTATGGGTATATGATTGGATGTGGGTATGGGCATATGTGTGGGTGTGGCTATGTATTTGTGAATGTGTGTTTGTGTCGATATGTGGGCATAGGTATTGGTAGATATGTGGGTATGGGTGTGTGCGTTTAAGTATGTGTGTGCGTCTCAGTATGAGTATTTGTGCAAGTCTGGGTGTCTGCGGGGATATGTGTTTGTGTGCATCTGAATATGTGTGGACAAAACTTTGTGTACAAAAATTATGCATAAAATTTGCAATTAAATCATCATTATTAATATTGCGGAAAACATTCTGAAAAATTCGTAGGATAGTGGATTAGTATCAATTTATCCATGAGTATTTGGATAAAAATAAAAAAAAGAATTTTTCTAATTTAAGAGATTTACGTCATTGCGGTCACCTACCCGAGTAGAAAACTTGCCTAATGCTGTTTAACTTTCATGATAGAAAGTTCATGGTGTGATGTGTTTGACCAAAACTCATCATGGTATACGTAAACTCAAATTTTAATATCTAAGAGCTTCCTTCTATTGAATTAAGTATTTATTCGTAAAATTGTTAATATTGATCATTTTAGACTTATTTTCATAAAACGTGATGATTTAATTACAAATTTCGCACACGAAAGGTGCCAGCGGAAATGTACCTATTTTGCACAGATTTGTGCAGATGTTTATTCTAAAATTTGTACATATTCGTAAATTTTCTTATACACTTATCTGCAGATAATTCTGCATATATACTTATAGAATTCCCTACATGATTCTCTATATAATTTACTACAAAATCTTCTACATATTTTTTCCATAAAGGAGGTATAGAAGCATACTATCTGCACAAATTTTTGTATAGAGATGTTTATATAGGTTTATATAGTGTTCCAAAAATCTACACAAATATTTATAGATTCTTCGACTGGGACTCTTTACCAATATCTATAGAATATTTGTACAGAGTATTCTACATATACGTGCACAGTTCTGTGCAGATTATTCTATAGATTTATCTATAGAGCAATCTGCACAGATACATGTATAATTCCCTGCACAATCCATTATTTCCCTACATAATATTCTGCAGGTTTTCTTTATAAGGGTGGAGCCCCCGACCTCAAGAGATATGTACACAGCGAGACACGAGTCGAATACTAAGCCCGTGTTTACGTCGCGCGCTCACTCGAGACCGCGCGGTGACCTAAACAATGCGACTTCCAACTCCTGAAAATGTTAGCATTGGATATTCTCGCTTGAATATTTTCAGCTGAGAAATTCGTGCTTCTTAATTATAACACAGCGGACAAAGTTCGCCAAATCTCACGTGTATTTAAAACGGAATTAAGTGACTTTATTTATTGTGTTGCACAAGTAATTGATACACTGGTGAAACACTGTACACGTAAAGGTAAATTTTTCTGCGGAATTACATTTAACCAATAGCTGAAAATACGCAAGTTGCATGCGAATACATTTTTACTGCGCATTAATCGCCATAGCAATTTCAGGTTTTTCGATATTACGCAACCTGCTCCTACGAATTATCCTTCGCGTAGTTTTAACAGCAATTTTGATCATTTATCTGTATGTTTTGTGGCATCATGTTTTATAGCGCACGGTGTATCGCCGAGCTGTGCTGCTGCCGCGTACTCGTATATAGTTACCTACTAATTTTCGACGTGATTTGTTTTCAATCAATGTCGTTTAAATTTTTCAAAACTTTTTGTAAATAAGTAAACTTTTAGTTTTATAGCTGCTCAGAGTAATTAAGTCGCCTACGCACCAATTCGAAATTACTATCAGATTTTGATCTACTCTTTTACTATTTCTTGAAATTTTGAATATTTTAAACGGTGAAACTTCTCGGCACGAAAAGCGTATATGCATTTGAAGGCAGAATTAAACTAAAAGCGACCGCACTTTCTTTCAAAAAAATTTTGTTTTTTAATTTATTTTCGTGAAAGAAACGAACGAGTTTAATTATTTTAATTACGATTCTCTCTTCAACTTAATATTGACAATATGCAAAACTTTGCTTCAACAAGCTATGTATCTGCCCATATATTAGTGTGTTTTGATCGACCGACATAGTCGAAGTAAGCCTCCCGCTCAATATAGAGATAGACAAATCGGAAATCGAAAACGAAATTGCAGAGTGGTACCGACAATTGCTTCGATAGCACCAACTCAAGTGACTTACACTACCACAGCACCTCCGACATCTAGACAACCAAGCACAATTTTGCCAGATCAACTGGAAGACCTGAAAATACAATTCGACCAAACCTTGGCCGAGGAAAGGCGAATATAGGCGGACTATGCAGAAGAATTGAAGTCTGAACTAGACATTCCCAAGCGAGAACGCACAATACAAAATCCTGGTGTAAGATTCCAGGACACGTTTCAGATAATACACACTCAGCCGACGGCCAGCAGTACTCAAATGCAGCAAAATACAGCGAACCCCTTCACATCGCAACCGAACCAAGACCCCTCTTTATGACTGAACAACAATCTTTCCACCCACATTCCCTATTTACGGTGGGGGGAGGACTGGCGACATAAGCTGTAAATGAACAGCCAGCCAGTATGGCGTATCCGAGTTTGTTGCCACAGTTACCATACCGTGAAACGCAGACGACGACTAAGAAGTCGAGCGCCACACAGCTAGCAAGTGTCGATAGTCAGACAGACGAGATGGCTCCCGTCACTGTGGCAAAGAAACGCGGAAATTCCAGCCGCAAGCCAAAGGCGAAAATTGAAGAATCCGTGACTATTGCGGACGTCACGGAAAAGAAAGCACCACTGGTCGAGTCCAAACCGCGTCAGCCGAAGAGTTTGCATAACAAGGATCAGAAAGATAAGGGAAAGTCTCCTCCTTCCGTGAGTTCCTACGGCTGTGGTTGGCCCCAGCACGTCACCAAGACTTGTCCTGAGTACTCTAAAGTAGGATAGAAAAATGAAACCGGGGGCAAGAAGAGCAGGACACTGCAGTCCCCGAATATGATGAGGCCTCCCTCGCAGCTCAATCAGAGGAAATGGCAACCGTAAAACCATTGCATGCAACTTCGCCGGGCGACATTGACTGCAGCCGCTGGTGGGTGCAATCGAAGTAAGTGACTGCCATTTGAGAGCACTTTGCGTTGCCATTGGCCCTGAAGGCATCCAACTAGTTACCTCCGTAGGAGCCGTTCTTACTCCCTACGGAGGTCCAGGAGCGAAACTCGCAAACGGCCAGCTAGTACCCATTCATGGTTACGCCAGCTTGCAGTTCACCGTTCTCGGACAGACCCAGACTCTCAAGCTCATGATTGTAAGTTCGCTAGACGCGGAGTGCGTCCTGGGGACCAACATCTTAAGAGCGTTCGACGCTGCCCTTCTACCTTGATAGGATTTCCTACAAATAGAAGGCACCGCGGAGACAGTACCTTTGCATTAAGGAAATAACTAAATGCATCCCTTCGAGACAATAATTGATTTTATTCTGAAGCAAACGTTTCGAACCATTGCGGTTCCTCTTCAGGGCTAAATACAAACAATATTATAAAAAAGAGTTAATTAACCAAAGTCATTTACAAAAAACAAATTAAATTAGTACAAAATACCTTATTAAAAACTAGCAACAATTAATACGCTGCATGTGCGGACAATCGCACACAGTAAAATTAACGAAATAAAACTAAATAAAAACAATTAAACACGCAATATTCTTAATAAATTTAAATCTTACGCCGGATAATGATCGTCCACAACACAGCTCCCGGTGCCGCCAGATGTTAATGTGACACCGTTGGAGATTTATAATCAACTGCTATTCCCGCGCGCACGCTGCTCTTTATACCTAGAATCTACTAACACAGAAGCAAACAATTATCTATAAATATAACGGGGCGATAACTCAGGGAATATTGACAGAGAGGCGAAAAATAAAGTTGCGGTGTTTCCGTATTATGATAAGTTTAATTGTAAATTGAATATGGTTCTTCATAAACATAACAGATAATTAGTTAACAAAATTGACGATAAATTTGATAAATTTATTAAATTGGGAAAAGACCCTACTGCTGCGAGAGATACGAGGAATGTTGTATATAAGATTGCCTGTGGCGATTGCGATTCTACATATGTTGGCGAAACGTACCGTCCGCTTAAGAACAGAGAGTCGGAACACAGACGTTATATAGAAAAAGGTGATCGTTCTTCTCCGATTGCGGTCCATGCGTTGGAGACTGGACACTCTTTTAATTTTAATGACATAAAAATTATTGATCAAGAATCGTCTACCTTTCGTTGGCGATTCTCGGAGATCCTTCACTGATAAACTTTCGGTATCTTGGGAGGCCCAAAATATGGAGTCGTAAGCCTTCAAAAGTTTTGTACGTATAATCATACAAAAATGCAACTATCATCACTCCACAATGGAATGATACGAGCGCCGAGAACTTTGGTATCGCAGGGATCCGTACTTGGTAGTCTCAGACTACCAATTCGGTATCTTGGCGGGTCGACAAACTTTGGTCATTGTAGGGATCCGTACTTGGTAGTCTCAGACTACCAATTCGGTATCTTGGCCGATCGACGAAATAGAGAACGCTTGCGATGTGTGTGTATATATTTATAGTAACTGTTCCGTTCGCATCAGAAGGTCTACCATCGGAGGCGGCAGACTTCCGCAGGCAGGCGTCCTACCGCAGCGTTTGTCGTTGCGTCGGCTGGCGGACTTGGTGCGATTGCGAAGAAGCAGTCGCTCTAAGTCCGCATTGTCCCCTCCCGGTCGAATACTGCCGATACTGCAGCCAAGTTGGCAGCAGTACGAGGGGCCCCACGTGGAGAGAAGGGCTGATTGTGTCCTTTTTCTCGGGCGTTGGTGGCTGCTGGACGTGCTGCCTGGGAAGAGGTAGTCAACTTGCGTGACTCACCTGTCGTCCTCGCGATGGAGTCCGGGAAGCGTCCGGATGCATTAAAGCAGGTCCGCGAATCAGAAATTGGCCACGGCGTCGCGTAGATAATAAGTCATAGAGTCTCGAAAAATTGTGATTCCATTCCTGACGTAGGTTTTCTCAGCGTATGCAGAGACGTTGAGTTTTTCCTGCGTCACAGGCTCGCCTGGGTAAATGCGGGAATGGAGACGCGTGTTTTTAAAAATATGTAAAATGAGCGAGGGCTAGAGAAAGTATGAATGCGCAGTTCGAGCCGATTTATTGCTTTTCTTGAGAGAAAAGCATATCGGCTCGAACTCGGACGTCTGGCGACAAGCAGCCTCGAGTGTGTCGACTAGGCGATGCATTCGAGCTGTTTATGACTTTATGACTGCCCGGATTAGTGCGGTACGGCTCGGGCCGGCCTGTCTCGGCGCAGCAATAAACATGCGGGGACTGTTTTCGGGTGGCGAGTGCGGCGAGCATGCGAAGACCAAAAAAAAGGGTCTCATTGTTTTTGAGTGTATGCGTAGTTGTGCATGAGAGAGAGAGAGAGAGAGAGAGAGAGAGAGAGAGAGAGAGAGAGAAAGTGGGAAAAGCTGCGACTTTTCCGGCGACGAGGGACGAGCTCGAGAACTGCTCGTGGCAGTTCGTTTCGAACCTCGAAGCATCACACTTCGTATTCTGTAACTAACTGTGCTTTCAATAGAAATTCGTTAAACATAAACTTTGAATTTTTCCTTTTCCTTGTGCAGCATTCTCCTTGACATATAGCATACTCACGCGCCCGTGCTGAGGCGAACAGTAACGCTCGATTTCTCTTGATATCCTTTAGCGTGTACTTACCGGCCTCGCTCAGTGAATCTCCCGTAGATTCCCGGTAGGCGCCAGACGCTCCGCGCGAGCGTCAGAGTCTCGCGACTCTTTTATACAAGATCCGAGGACGCGAGGCGGGTTTGCCGACTAACTCAGCCCCCGATACGTTGGGAATATGGAGAGAGGGTGGTTCCGGCAGTGATCAACTCGCGGATTTGGCCAAATTTATACTTTATTCAAATAACGCTATTAGAACACTATCAGATTTATTCACATCGCATAAAATTCTAATCGAGGCAACCAGATAATCCTTAATAGTTAAGCAAGTCACGTTAGGTAGCCAAAGACATCCAGATCATTAAGATAAAAACATATTCTCGCACTGATTTCCTATCACAATACCGCAAGCGTATAATAAATAGCCAAACCGCTAGATAACCTTACTCTCGCGCGTCTCAAGGTAATTCACTCGCTCGCAAGGTCCCACAGACCAACATTCATACGTAAAACTAAGGATCGCGCTCGACACACGTTGCCGAGACGCGGTCCGCCTAATCTACGTCGGAATCTCTGGCACGACAGCGTCCGACGGCTTACGACGTCCAGAGCCCTCCTATCCACGACACGATTTTCCCTAAACGCGAAATACCCTTCGACACTTTCTACAGGTACTCCGATTCAACACTCACGAAACTAATTACTTAACTAAGAGAGCCGAAGGTAACCGCTAGACAACCGTACGCACGCGAGGAATTCTCTAACAAAGGGGAATCGCGCGCGAGAATACACGTGGAGCTGCACACTTCGCGAGATAGACCAAGAAATAACTGACAAGAACAAACCACTGACCTTATCCTCGATGAAGACAGGCAACCAGGAAACCCCACGTCCTCCAAAGATATCCAAAGTTAACACTGGTAAAAAAAAACTCGAAGTCCCTCAGGAAAGCACAGATGAAGATGAGTCCAGTCCGGAGCAGCTAGGGCAGGAGAGTGCCGGCTCGCACGCTCGGCGCTCGCCTCGACGTTCTCCCGCTCCCGTGTCGCCGAGCTGCGCGCCTACCCATTAGCTGCGCACCGCGGGCCGACGGCCCTGCGATCGCGCGCCGCGACTCACCAAGACTGCTCGCTTCGACGCACCCCGCGCATGCGTACACGTAATTTCGCAGGCTCCTTCGTTGAGCCAGATAGCCGCGAGATTTGAATGCTCGAAAGGCAACAGACAGCCAGCCTAGACTATACTTAATAGACATTACCATATCGCCGCTAATTAATTATTAAAACTGTATTAACGTCAGGCCTTTAACTTGAATTATTCCTGTTAGGACGATTCGACGATTCATCTAAGCTCCGCGCACGACTAAATCGCCATGAGGCCAAAGGACGCACACCTCACCGCTTTTAAGGTACTAGGTCTCGGACTTTTCGAGTTTACCCGAATGCCCTACGGCTTCGCTGTGGGGCCCGCCACCTTCCCACAATTGAGTGACAGAGTCATAGGATCGGAATTAGAGCCCCACGCTTTTGGGTACCTAGTAGCCCAAGCCTCCTAGCATGTGCAGTGGTCACGACACCTCTGGTAAAAACGGGCACCACTATTTGAAAGATAAAAATGCGTAGATGACGCCTATATAAATTTCGAAAACGAAATATTTCCGGAAATTGACCAAACAACGGAAAAAAGGTACGAGTTTTCGGTTATTTCCTTATAAGGTGAAAAGTAAGGGAGTAACGTAAAATATAGAAGAGAGCACATTTGTAGCTCTTAAAATTATAAACAAAATGACGTATCAAACGCCTCCATTGAATCAATATAAGCGGAGATAGACGGTGCGGAAAAGCTTGCATATCTATATATATAACTCTCCTCTCGCAGCTAGCGTCCCCCCACTCCCGCGCTCTTATTTTTCCTTCTATCTCCGCTTCTATTGATTCGATCGAGGCGTTTGATACGTCATTTTGTTCATAATTTCAAGAGCTACAAATGTGCTCTCTTCTATATTTCACGTTACTCTCTTACTTTTCGACTTATAAGGAAATAACCGAAAACTCGTACATTTTTTCCATTGTTTGGTCAATTTCCGGAAATATTTCGATTTCGAAATTTATATAGGCGTCATCTACGCATTTTTATCTTTCCAACAGCGGTGCCCGTTTTTACCAGAGGTGTCGTGACCAAAATGACGTATTTTTGAGCTAGGAAGCTTGGTCTATAGACGATATCATCATCATCACAGAAGATTTCGATGAACACTTGCACTGGTTCAAAGTGGTGCTTAAAAGAGTCAAGGATGCCGGCCTCACTATCAACCAGAAGAAGAGTAAATTCGGCTTCGGCGAAGCCAAGAATCTCGGCATGATGGTTAACCGAGATGGCTTAAGGCCAGACAGACATGATTATATGATAACAGAAATTTCTCGACAATTTGGAAACTATGGCGGATCCAATGACCTCCCTCCAGAGCGAGACAGTTAAGTTTACATGGGGCCAATCGTAATAAACGGCGATCGAGTCTATCAAGGCGTTGTTAGCCTCTAATTCGATGCTACACCGACCGAATTTCAGTCTCCCATTCTTCATCCAAATGGATGCTAGCAATACTGGCATCGGGGCAATACTAACGCAAACCATCGACGGAAAGTAGTACGTTATACAGTATGCAAGTCGCATACTGACATGTACGGAGCGCAATTATTTATTCACAGAACGCGAATGTCTAGCCGTGGTTTGGGCGACCTCCAGAATCTGACTGGGCGTCAAGGCAGGTGAGCTCTGACACTGCAGGGATTCGACTTCACGATCACCGACCGAAGTGGAAAACTGATGTTTGAGGACGAAGACAACAACCCTAATGCCGAGCGGATCGCATCGTTGGACTCTCTCAAAAATCAAACCGAAGATGCTTGGTACAAAAAGAACTACAACTTACCGACCAACCCGCAGATTACCCCGACTCGAAGATCATCGAGGGGAAACTCTGTCACTGGCGACCCCTCGCTTGGATAAGTGAGGTCATGGACGATTTCGATGCGTGAAAGTTAGTAATCCCTTCCGAAAGGTACTGCAAGTGGTACAGGAATCACACTGCGAACCTGCCGCCGGACACCTAGGTAGACGTAATACCTATGAGCACATTGCAACGTGCTTTTACTGGCGAAAAATGCATCACGACATGTGCCACAAAGTCGGTCGCTAGTCCTTGGGAGGTGGTCTCCGGCGACAGTATGGGACCCCCAAATCAAAACGGGACTTTGCATACATCTTGTTGTTACTTTCTATATAAGGATAAGTTTCTACCGGAATTGAGTTCGCCTATTACAGCGCAACGCAAGAGTCAACTGGAGTAAGTCCCGCATTTTTAAATATGGAACGTAATCCCTATCCGCCACATAGCTCTCGACGTGCTGAAGAAAAGCAAGCTAGGGAAGAAGCCGCGAAGCAAGCCCTCCGGCAGTGACAGGACAGTGCAAGCTGTCCGTGGTAATTGTACCGTGGTAATTGTACCGTGGTAATTGTACGCGAGAAAGGGCCAAGCCCGCGAGGTACGCGGTGACAAACTAAAATAGCAGTTGACCCCTCTCTCTCTCTCTCTCTCCCCCCTCTCTCCCTCTCCCTCTCTCTCTCTCTCTCTCTCTCTCTCTCTCTCTGCGTATCCGCTTTCACCAACCGACGTCCCGCTTGTATTATTCCTTCTTTGTACAATATAAGTGTTTTTGTTTTTCCCTCACGCCTACCCTCTAGCTTTACGCTGCTACCGCGAGCTAGTCTCCAGATGGAAACGGGGACATCGATCCTCAGTTATAACGGGAATAGCCACCCCGTTATAAGAGAAATTAAATAAATAAACTCAACAAAAGTAAAATGAATTGTTTACAATTGAAGCAGGCAAAGATTCGTGCACTCAATTTTTGCACGATGCTCATTGAATCCAAAATTTATTTACGCTGTCTTCGTAAGCTTCTTCACAAAGCAGACAAATCCATTTAATTATGGTATTATTTTGATTTAAGTCGTCTTGGTTTTTTTATTTGCTACTTTTTTCAGTACTTTTTTATTAGATAAATTTTTTTTATTTTTTGTTTTTCAGTAGCTAATCCGTTTCTAACCGGAGAGTCAGTTAAGGGGTTATGACAGTGTTAAAATTTTGAAAATACCCATTTTTTTTATTCACTTTTTTCATAGTTAATAGTCTGTAGAATATGGTCCTGAAAGCCGTTTTTGGCTAAAAAAATTTTCCTCGAAGATATCAATAAAAAACTAACAAATCTGTTTTAAGTAAATTTTTGAAAAATCGTGATTTTTAAATATTTTAATTAGGCCAAACTTGTGGAAAGAATTGTTCTAACCCACTTTTTACAGAGTAATTTCATGAGAAATCTTACTGAAAATATGACTTAAAAACCGTTTTACAAACCGTTTTTTTTTCAAGAGTTATTAATTTATTTCCGTAAAATAAATAAAATCTGTAAAATTAATTTTTCTATGTGTGATTTTATGTTACTAAACTCAATGTGTTAAAGTAAAGGCATTCAACAAATTGGAATTTGCCACTCGAAAAGGTTGTGCCTCACAGCGTCTGGTCGAGAATGAAAATTTCTGTTTGATCGGTATAGTAGAATTTTTTGTAAAGCAGCAGAAAGCAGCCAAACAGCTGTTTTTCATCCAAGACACTAGATCAGTGCAGTTAGTCTGCTAGCTGCTGTAGCAATGCTTATAACCTTAGTGGTGTTGCAAAAGTGCAAGAGCTTCTGCAGAGTACAAACATTATTCAGATAAGTATTGGAAACTAATTTGTAATAACAGTGTTCATAATGAGCTTTTTCTTTGTTGGTATATTTTTTGCTTTTAGGTATACGGGTGCAAGCCAGCAAAATGGGAGCTTATATTGACTGCCTGAAGTATTATTTTGCATACCTTTTAAGAACTTGAAGTGTATTTAATAATGGTAAGTATTGTATTTAACTGTAATTCATAAACATAACTTGATTATAAATAGCTAACGATAATTTTTATTTTATTTTCAGCTTCTAAATGCTATTATCACACAGCATGACAAGCGTGTACCATCAAATATACTTTATTGTATGTATATTTGAGTACCAAAAGCAAATCAAGGTATGCCGGATATTTTCTGTAAGTATAGCTGAGTTCATTTGTATGATTTACATTATAAACTTTAAATGCCTTTTACTCAAATTTAGTTTTTTCATGCTTTTGATGTACTTGCCGCAGCTTTCTGAAGGAACCGTAACATCAATCCGGATGAACCAAAGTGGAAAACCTTCCTAATGAGTACGGTCACAAACTGAGTGGAGCAGAATTGGCAAAAATAAGTTCAAAGTGAATGTTACGTATGTTTACATATGTAACATTCACTATAATTATTAATATTGTCAATATATGTTTAATTAATTATATTAATTTTGTGTTTTTCAGGAATCTGTTCCACTTAATCTGAGACCAGACTCATAATGAAGATTTGGTACTTTGATTCAACAGGATTGATGGTACGGTTCCATCAGAAACATGCGGCAAGTAAATAAAAGTTATGAAAATCATGATTTTTGGTAAGCAAATACCTTTAATTGTTTTTAAATGTTACACTCACTTTATGCATATTATTTATGCATAAAAGTGATGTATAATACTTGTATTTGAAAGCAAAAATATAGTTTTTAGAGCACCTATATATCTATTAATTTTTTACAACACTAACAATTTTTCTTATTTTTCAGGTTTTAACACTGTCATAACCCCTTAAAATAGCAGATTTTCTTTTTCGTCGTGGTTTTCTGCTTGGACTTCTTGTTGGAGCTTTTGATGGGGAAAAGAATTCATCCGAATCGCTTTCTTGGGAAATATGTTTTTTAAAGGGAAAAATTCCGGTCGCTTCAAAGCCTGCTGTAATGTTTTTATGAGTTAAGGCTAAAGGCAGAACTAATTTTACGAGTTGAGGAATGTCGTATATTATCATTGTTTTTCCAAGATTGTTTGTAATCTAATTATAACAAAAATTATTATAATACCTTTTCAATGGGACATATACACTTCTATCTAATGGCTGAAGGTTGTGTGTACAATATGGAGGAAATAACAACATACGTATATCATTATCTCTTGCCTAATCAATTGCTTTTATGCATAGGTGTTATTGATGTTTATCTAACAGTAAAAACACTGGTTTTTCTTTCGAAGATGAACAGTGCGAATAAAATATTCCAAGAATAAACAAGAATTTTCTTCATTGATTCATCCTAAAGGATTGGCACACCTCACACTTTCAATAGGAGCATTATTCAAAAAATAATGTTGATATTTATACCGTGGAAAATTGAAGGTGGAATACTATTTCCCGTAGTCGAGACTGCAGCCATCAATGTAACTACGCATATAGCCTTCAATCCTGCAGAAATATTGCCTGACTGTGAAGGTCATTCAAATATTTAATTTTACGAAATTGAACTTGTAATATGAGATAGTGATGTTACGAGTTGGCGCTTTTACGAATTAACGATTATATTAAAATATGTTGTAATTTAAAAATAATGTTTCAATATGACTCTTACACTATTGCGCCTAGCTAACCATTGAGTATCAGAATCTTGAACAAATTGCCGAAATTCTTTTTCTGAATCAAGAGAATCAACCACTTTATTCAAGATGTTTCAAAGAATTTTGTATGTATCACGACATTTAGAGCGAACTTTAAACCAGTTATAAATTTATTAAATAAGATGCTTCTATCGCTCGAACCGTGTGAATGGTTAGGATTGAGGATTTATGCATCTCTTCGAGCAATTTTGGACTTTTTATTGTCGTCGACGTTTCGAGCCCGTGGGGCTCCTCATCAGGGCTACAAACCCATTTTAACAATAAATTTACAATACTAAAAGTTTGAATTTAAATATAAAAATTAATATACAAAGTACAAAAAGTTTTAAAATTAAATTATAAAAATTGTAGCTACCTTAATTGTCACAAAATGGATTTAAAAAGACATCTATGTTGCAATGATAACGTTACAGCTGCGATAACAATATTTAAATTAGAACAAACTAACGACAAACAATTTAATAATAATTATAAACCTTACTTTCGTATAATTACCGACAATGCAATACCGGTGCCGCAGATGGTGATTCGACACCGGCGGAGGACAACGATCGACTAGTCATTTTCGTACAACGTTACCTGTTACATACGATGGTTTTTCTCACATAACCTCAAACACACTTTGTTACCCTATACTAAGAAGCCAAGAATACGCGAGTCCAAACACCGGCGCTCTGATCGAGGTTATCTGGAACACATCTAAGCAAAAGAGGTGGCACATAATTCGCACTTGTAGTAGGACCTAAAGCCCAAACAGCAATTTGAAACGTTTCGCCCATGACCACATTGGCTTAATGTTGTATGGCCGGAGCGTCGTCTAGCAACTCGGGCTATCCACCCTCCCACCGGGATGTGCCGCTCCGTCTCGCCAGCTAATCATCATAGAACACATGTTAGCTATGAAAGAGAGCACGGAGCGGTATACCACTTTCTCTTACCTGATGTCATCCGTACTCATCTCGAATATCTCTCTGCCATTGTACCCCCACAGTTAAAAACTTGTATCAATAACACATCTGTGAATAATAGTGTACAACTATTATTTATTAGGCGTTGGCTGCCTCCTTCTTCCAGATGGTGAGCTCTGAAAACGGAAAGAGAACGCGCGGGGAAAATGATAGCAATAGAGTTTGGAAAAAAAAATAAAGGAGACACAACAATTCATTTAGCAACATAAATTTCAAACATACATTCTGAAACTTTTCCCCCTGTAAATATGAAAATTCGGCAAACAATAATTTACACTGATTTTAAATAATCTTTTGGGCCAGAGGTCAAATTACTAATTCCTTGAATTTGGCAAGCTAAGTAAAGAGGCCGCAAAATTCCTCTACGGGGATTCTATAAATAATTACAAACAGGACAAACCGCAACTTCCCACCTGAAACGCGAAAACGAAAATCGAACCTGTAAAGGGAAAAACGCCTGTACCTAACTTCCTCTCTAATCCATAATCCACAGGGAAAAAAAACTACATACAGAAATTTATATTAGTTTTTAACCAATACTTAACCGACCAAATATGAAAGAAACTGCCAAAACCTCTTCAAAGAAAAATCCAATAAACTCCAACAGGAAAAATAGAAAACGGCGTGAAGCGTCCTCTCGACCGCCGAATCTCACAATTGGTCCTTTTCCCTGAAATAATCCTCTATTGGTCTACTCATCGACCACCACTATTTAATTTACATATCGGTGAGTTTTCCCAGCGCCCTCTTTTCTTTTCTTAATTTTTTCATTGGCCGAGAAAACAATTATCGCCCTCTATGTCCTTCATATATTATGTAATTCGCGCCCCCTTTATCGATTAAGATCAATTAATCAACATTAACCTCCATCCGGTGGCTCCCCCTATAGATAACCAGCGCGCGATATTTGAAAAACCTCCACCTTCATATATACTATAATAGAACTAAATCTATCGAATTACTAGAAAAACCCTAGCCAGTTCATTTCCCTATGTATTCCTATAACTCCCAAAAGACAACATAAAGTTGACTGTACCGTAGCACAGTACATGATTTGTCGGGCAAAGGCTTGGGTTAATAGGCGTTTCCTGGTTCGGATTTCTTCGGGAAAAAACGGCGGGAACGGGAACTTGAAATGAACAACACCTTCGGTTGAGCGAAATAAATGAAATGTTTATTACTTTCAGGGTGAGAGGGGAAAGCCTTTCGGCATAAAACCCCTCTCGAACGCACACGCTGCGGAAACTAGAAACGAGGTGTGAACGTGTGTGTGTGTGTGTGTGTGTGTGTGTGTGTGTGTGTGTGTAACACCGAGAGGTGAGACGTAGATCTCACGCCGAGATCGATGCACCAGAGTGCGCCGTTACGAGACGACGACGATCTCACGCTGAGATCGGTACACCAGAGTGCGACGCCGTGTCTGCGTCCAGAGCCCGGCGGACATAGTGAATGTGTGGCCGTACTTCGTACCACACACTCCAGACGAGCGCGCGCGAAGCGTGCTAACACCGGTTCTGCGCTCAGAACCCGGTGAACGAAGTGAGTGCGTGGCCGATCTTCGCACCGCACACTCGGGACGTGACGAAGTAAATGTGTGGCCGTTCTTCGACCACGCACTCGGGACGAGCGAACGAGCCACGCGCGAGAATCAAAGGCGCGCGAAGCCCGGTCACGAAGACGTACGGGACGAGAGAAAGAAACTGAAGCAAGATCGAGAGAGTTTGAGATCGAGAGCGAAGGAGATGGAGATCGCGTTAGTTAAGAGAGAGAGAGAGAGAGAGAGAGAGAGATGAGAGAATAAGAGAGAGAGAGAGAGATGAGAGAATGAGAGAGAGAGAGAGAATGAGAGAGAGAGAGAGAGAGAGAGAGAGAGAGAGAGAGAGAGAGAGAGAAAGCACCAACACAATAGCGCGGCACAAGACGACGACGACGACGTTAACGAGTTTACGTAGGTGAAACGAATTCCCTCTGTCTTAGAGCGAGGCTTGCAGCTTACGTAGTTGCTAGCTTGGAAGCTCAAGACAGACTGGACGAGACTAGCGCGCGAGTTGATAATGCCGCCACGAGGTTGACGGCGCCGTAACGCATGCGCAGTGTACGTGTTTCCGCTCGCTCGCGCCGCACACACGAGATGATGCCTTCATGCCTACTGGCAAGCCGTTTTCCGACGGAACAGTACAGTCATGCATTCCTAAATTCAATCACGCTTTCCAAACGCGATCAAATTTATCACCGCTATATATCTCTCTCCCACTCACGCGCGTGCTCTCTCTCTCTCTCTCTTTCTCTCTCACCCATATGCTCGATCAAGCGATCATTCCCTCTCTGTCTCGCTCTCACGCACTCAAGGCCCTCTCTCTCTCGCTCTCACGTACTCAAGGATCTCTCTCTCTCCCCGCTCGCCCCGCCGATCCCCCTCTCTCACTCACTTATACTCTCTCTCGCTTCCTCTTCCACATATACTTCGTGCATGTGACCACGTGCGCGCTACAATATCGCTTTCTACCACGCTCTCCCCCGAACGCCGCCAGGCCGCGCAGGTGTGAGTTGATAAGTCACGTCCTGCGCTCCGCACGCGGTCGGTCAGAGGCATCTCCTGCGAGCGCCATGGAGCGCTGACTCCGCTCCAGGAGCTGTCAGCTTGCCAAGAGAGAATCAGCTGCCATACAATAATATTCACGACACAGCAATAATTATTGCTACGTCGCAAAATATAAATTATAAAATAAAATAAAATAAATTAATTGCCACTACGCGGACTTGGCTTTAAATTTGAAATTACATTCTTATAACTAGTTTTCAGGTAGCACGTATTCTCAGCCCTATTAAGCGTGCCATCAAAAAATTGGATGTGCTGCATTTCTGTAAAACGTCTACGGAATATACCGAGTGACAAATTAAGAATGAATGCACTTTCTAAGTTAATAACTTTTATTCTATGCAACGAATAAGGCCCGGGAAAAGTGTATTAAGGTTTAAAGACCAAGCGGAATACGTTAAGCACATTATTTTTGCGATTCAATTAATTTTAAAAATAATAAAAAATTTATTTCACGAAATATAACTTTTTAGGTTAAGTAACCGTGTATTTCGGGTAGGCGAGGTCAAATAACTCTTGGTGGAGTAGATAGCGAATCAATTTATGTTTTACATAAAAAAATCCGTCAATTGAGTAATTTTCAAAGTTAATCTCGTAGCATCGGTATTGTGACGTCTCGCAATTTTGCGTATACCCGATCATGTTCAGCGCTTCGCGGCATATTCAAGCGATTGTCCACGTGGATGCCGCAACAGCCGCGAGGTATATTTTTGCCATCACGATCTTCCAGAGCCACAAGACCATCGATAGGTAGGCCTATTACATTACACTCTTGGATTTTTCATTGCAGTGTCTCTCTCTCTCTCTCTCTCTCTCTCTCTCTCTCTCTCTCTCTCTCTCTCTCTCTCTCTCTCTCTCTCTCTCTCTCTCTCTCGTAATAATAGTGCCTTGAGGAACAACAGAGAAGAGCCATCATGGACGTCGATTTCGTGGCTATCTCTTTGACCGTGGGCGTTCGAACGCAGTTGTTTGCCCGAAAAGCATGTGGCAAAGCTATCCGAAGTGCATAAAACTCTGCAGACTTGCGGCTGGTATCACGAGAGTCTCAGTTGGCAAAAAAGCGAGAAGTTACTGAATTATGCGCCAGTTGGAAGGTGGCTTATGAGGGATAGCTCAGATAGTAGGTAAATAATTATAATTATATAGGCAAATTTTAAAATTGTACCAAATATCAAAGTATTTAGTAGAAATTGTTGAATGAGAATCGGTAGCTATTCGCGTGATTTTGTTTATAGATAAAGGTTCGCGATCTCAGTACAAACAGCTTGAGGACTAACCTCGATGCGGGCTTTCTACTTTATGGGAAAATTGGGCTGGATGCGGAGCCGCGACTAGCTTTTGCAATGTGGAGCTTGCCCTTTGTTGTTCCACAGTGATTGCTGTTGTGTCACGGCAACTTGTATTTCTTGTTGCTGTTGTGGCATAGCCTGTGCTTTTCGCACAGGCTATGCCACATTGCTGTGATTTTCGCAATCAACCCTTGTTGTAATAAAAAAAATGTCTCCTCAATCATTGATCTTGATTCGAACGTGTCTGTTGATTATGGGTGGCCGATACTCGATGAATGCTCAAATACTTGTGAGGCTTACTCCCTGTCTCGTTGTGTGAATCTTGCTAACCGGCGGGAGGCACTTCTGCGACGGGGATTCGTTGATGTAAGGCTGCTTCTTGCTCATCAGACTCTAAACATTGCAAATCTCTTACGACTACCCGAGGCGCAGAAAATTTATCGACTACACCCATGTTTTGTTAATTGATATCGATAAGATCCTTTTGGTGATGGGCGCCACCTGCTCTTTCTGCAGAGCAGGAACTGGGCTGTGGGAACCGCCCGCTGCATGATTCTCTGTCTCTGGTTCATGTCGTGCGTTTCTGTAACTGAGTGGCTCGCTTGGCTACGGCCTGCTTCACGTAAGAGGTAGATGATGCCTGTACTCGGAGAGAACAAGAGTGAACCAGTGATGAATTCGAACGCAAAGGCAGGGGTCCACTGGAGATGCTCAATAAAAAGAATAAAAATTCCTCCTATAGGATATTCTCCGCAGAAAAAAAAATTTCGTTTACTCTTTAAGCCCTACGTTGGCATACAGTTGACGTCGAAGTTAAAGTGGATTCAGGGGGGAGGGGTAATAGCGAACAAACACAAGAAATTCGCAATAGGTCGGCAGCAACCTGAGATTTAGACTCTAAATTTATTGTGTCTAATCTGATCTGGTCCGATCCTGCTCAGCGATTAAGCTAGGTGTAAGCCTGCTCTTGGTACTTACGAGGGTACAGAGTCTCGCAATGATGTGATCTTCAACGGAGGCAAAGGAAGCCTACTCGGTAGTGAAGGCAGGAGCGTGTGTGGAGTGGTCGGCGTCGAGGGGTGCAACGAGCCGCGTGCATGAGTGCATGTCGCGTTATAGGGTGGCGACTATTTATGTCAGAGGACGCAGGAAAACTGTAATAAGTCCTTCATCAAACGCTTGTCCAATCACGTTCATTTTTCAAATACCTCCGAAAGCATTTCTCAACAACAGAGAATATTTCTGGGAGTAATGCTCGAGAACGGAAAATTCCTGCGAGAGCAAGTATCGTCGATGCAAAATCCGTTCGAAAGCATTTCCTATCGACAGAAAATACCTTCGAAGGCAATGTTCGACGATCCATCATCCGAGAGCATTTCAACAAAAATTGTGAATAATTCTGAGAGTCATTTTCGACGACAGACAATACTTCCAAGAATACTTCTTCGAAAAAGAGATTTTCTTCAGGAGCATTTCTCGACGATGGAAAATTCCTCTTAGAGCATTTGCCGATGATAAAAAAACCCTCAGAGCGTATGTATCGAAAGTGGAGAATCTTCTTGGGAGTATTTGTAATTGTTCCGTTCGAGCAATCTGATTGGTTCTATCCGATATAATCGCCATCTCCCTTTTATAGATGGACATGCGGATGTGGTAATTTTTTAATAACCATTCAATATTATAAATTAATGTAAAAATTGTGCATGATTCTGTAATGTTCAAGTTATTTTGTGAAATCGAGTCGAACTTATACGATCCGAACAACCCGCCATTTTAAAAGGACGGATCAGGACGGATCGAGGGGCGCGTTCTTGGATATATATATATATATATATACATATATATATATCTATCAGAAGTGGATTAGGCCTACAAAGGAAACCACTTTAAAAAAAACACGCCATTTCTATTTACCTCCAAGGTGCTGTGGAAATAATAGAATAATTTTTTTTGCGTACATACCTTACTGAAATATAATATCTTTCAAGCGGATCAATGAAAAATATTTTAAAAAAATTTCTGCTGTTGGGATTTGAACCTAACTCTTGTCGCTCAGTAGACTCGCACGTTATCCACTGAGCTATTGTTTTGTCAACCTCCAAACACTTCCAATGAAGTGGGGGGGGGGGGGTTCAGGAGGGGGGAGTGGGGCGGTGTTGATGGAAGGGGGCGGGGAAAGCCGTAAAAATAACCAAAATTTGAAACGTTTCTAGGTCATTTTGAGGGATGAGGGGGCAGATGAGGGGGAGGGCACCACTTTCTACCTCTACCCATAAAGTTCACCATGCTCCTAGCTAATTAACCTACCACTAGCACCAAAATGCTCTTGGAGGATTTTTCGACGTGGAGTCTTTCTCAATGCGGAGGATTAATCCACCGTCTAGAAATGCTAGCGGAGGTATTCTCGACCGTCGAAAAATGCTTGCGGAGGGATTCTCGAACGTTGAGAAATGCTCTTGGAGGATTTCTAGACGTGGAGACGTTCTCGACACGGAGGATTTATTGACCGTCGAAAAATGCTCTCGGAAGGGTACTCGATCTTTGACAAATACTCGCGGAGGCTTTCTCTATCATTAAGAAAAGCTCGCGGAGGGATTCTCGACCGTCGAAAAATGCTCTTGGTGGATTTTTAGACGTGGATTGATTCTCGATACAGAGGATTAATCCACCATCTAGAAATGCTAGCCGAGGGGTTCTGGATCATCGAGAAATGCTCGCGGAGAGGTTCTCGATCGTCGCGAAATGGAGCAGGCCTATACCTAGCTTAATCGCTGAGCAGGATCGGACCAGATCAGATTAGACACAATAAATTTAGAGTGTAAATCTCAGGTTACTGCCGACGTATTACGAATTTCTTGTGTTTGTTCGCTATTACCCCTCCCCCCTGAATCCACTTTAACTTCGACGTCAACTGTATGCCAACGTAGGGCTTAAGGAGTAAAGGAAATTTTTTTTCCTGCAGAGAAAATCCTATAGGAGGAATTTTTCATTGTTTTCATTGAGCTTCTCCAGTGGATCCCTGCCTTTGCGCTCGAACTCATCACTGACTCACTCTTGCTCTCTCCGAGTACAGGCATCATCTGCCTCTTACGCGAAGCAGGCCGTAGCCTACCGAGCCATTCAGTTACAGAAACGCACAACACGAACCAGAGACAGAGAATCATGCAGCGGGCGGTTCCCACAGCCCAGTTCCTGCTCTGCAGAAAAAGCCGGTGGCGCCCATCACCAAAAGGATCTTATCGATATCAATCAGCAAAACATGTGTGTAGTCGATAAATTTCTGCGCCTCGGGTAGTCGTAAGAGATTTGCAATGTTTAGAGCCTGATGAGCAAGAAGCAGCCTTACATCAACGAATCCCCGTCGCAGATCTGTGGATCGGGTATACGCAAAATTCCGAGACATCACATTACCGATGCCACAGGATGAACTTTGAAAAATACTCAATTGACGGATTTTTTTATGTAAAACATAAATTGATTCGCTATCTACTCCACTAAGGGTTATTTGACCTCGCCTACACGAATTACAGGGTTACTTAACGTAAAAAGTTATATTTCGTGAAATAAATTTTTTATTATTTTCAAAATTAATTGAATCGCAAAAATAATGTGCTTAACGCAATCCGCTTGGTCTTTAAACCTTAATACACTTTGCCTGGGTCTTCGTTGTATAGAAAAAAAGTTATGAACTTAGAAAGAGCATTCATTCTTAATTTGTCACTCGGTAGAAGGCTCTCTGTCAACAATCTTAATATTGTCAAAATTAATAGAGTACCCTGTTTCCGTCGCATGAACGGAAAGGGGGGAGGTGATATCCTCTTTCGCTATGTATCGTTTGTGCTCCGATTCTCTATTTTTCAACGGTCGATATGTCTCGCCAATACATCTCGATTCTCAGTCAGCGCAGTTTATTTTATATACAACATTCCTAGAATCGCCAACAGCAGTAGGATCTTTTCCTAGTCTTATGAATTTATCAAACTTATCGTTAATCTTGTTTACCAGCAATCTATCATTCCTCTTTAGTACAGTCTTCAATTTACTATTAAAACGCTAAGGAGTTATGACAGTGTTAAACGTCTAAAAAAAAATTTTTTTTTGGAAAGCTGTCAAAGTTTTATTATTTAGGCAATCATAATTAACTATTTGTATTTAAAAGTGTTTATTGAGACCTTCAATGTAAGCTATAGAACTCTTGAAAATATTAATTTTAAATGATAAAAACGAGTTTGAAAAAAATGACATAAACTTGTTTAAAAAAAAATTTTCGTTAAAAAAGTGCTCCACTCATTTTTTAGTGCAGGTTCTAAGGAGTAAAATGAGATATTAAACTTTTGATTTGGTTTACCCAAACGTTTAGAAACGTGCACACGCAAAAACTGCAGTAAAAAACATGTCCTACTAATAACAGATTTGCGAGATGAAAAATTAATATTTTTAAGAGTTCTATAGCTTAAATTGAAGGTCTCAATAAACACTTTAAAATACAAGAAATTTTCTTATGATTGCCTAAATGATAACATTTTGACAGTTTTCCAAAAAAAAAATTTTTTTAGACGTTTAACACTCATAACCACTTAATACGGAAAGACCGCAAATCTATTTACCAATTCGGGATTCGTAACATTCTTAGCCGGTAACTTAGAATTGCCTGAATCTGTGCCCTCCAAATTGTTTTTCACGAGGCCAAGATTTCGTATAATTGGCTTTTTACAATATTTTTCAATGAAAGCCAGTGAATAACCGTTCGCCAACAAAATCTTTTTCGCATGTTCGTTATTAACAGAATGAAACCGTGGATCCGACAGCAGCATCGCTCTGTCTAATATATTATATACGATTGCAACCTTCTGATCTTGAGGGTGGCGGGAGTGAAAGTTTATATATCAGGTCGACACCGTACTTTTTTGATACCAGTTAGTGTATATATTACCATTTTTATCATAGTAGATGTAAATGTCTAAAAAATTTATATTGTTGTCGGACTCAATTTCCAAGGTGAATTGTAAATTCCTATTGTAGCTATTAAATGTCGACAATACACAATCTGACTTACCCCTGTTAACAATCAGAAGACAATCATCCACATATCTGTAGAATAACGGCACGCTCGCCTTCATCGTTCGTAAACAGTATGTTTCAAGCTCTTCCAACACTATCGTCGCAAAAACCGGACTGGAGCAAACCCCCATCGGCGTTCCCGAAACTTGTGTAGAATTTGCCATCGAAGACGAAAAAGGTGCAATCAAGTAGGGTTTTAATTCCCTCAACAAATTCTTCTTTTGACATGCATTTTATAAATAACAACCACTTCCATCTATTCTCAATTGCAGTAATTATCAGGTCTTTTGGCAAACTCGTAAACAACGAAACTACATCGAAAGATGCGAGACAGTGATCAGAAGGAATTTTCGTACAATCTAATTTATTTTTAAGTTGCAAACTATTCTTAATATATGACTCTGGTAATGGAAAATGCTTAGATAATAATTATGAAATACACTTGTCGATAGAGTACGTGGTACTAACTGCTGAAACTATAATACGTATTGGATTACCTGGTTTATCTATTTTTATCAAGTCATATGCTTTCGGTAGCGAAGTATGCACAATCCCTTAAGAAGATAAACTTCTAAAAGTCGGGTCACACTCAAACATGCCCCGCATACTCGAAAGATCAATCAATTTTTTAATGTATGCAGAACGTTCAATGGCTACTGTAACATTGCCTTTATCAGCTCTAGTGAAAAAAAGTTCCAGATTCTCTTTCAAAATTTTTTTTTTTATTAAGCTTACTCAAGTCCCCGTGGGGACTTATACAGCATACATACATACATGTTTGATTAACTAAATTAAGTACAAGATTAACTTATTACAATTACGATATAGTATACTTTATAATACATAGGGAACATGCATTAGATAATTAGATCACAACTTTCAAAATATTCGCATATAGATTTTATAGCTCTTTTGTCCAATATTGCCAAAAAAGATTCTGCGTTGAACGGAGAGTAGTAGCCCAGTTTATTTAGCTTACCAAAAAGTTGTTGTCTCTGGGGATCATATATATCACAATTAAAGAGGATGTGGTTGAGATCTTGGAGCTCATAACAGCACGTACACTTTGGCTCGTCTATTATATTGACTCGAAACAATGATGCGCCAAGATTTACATGATTTGCTCTACATCTATTGATGGTTACAATCTCTCTTCTTGATAAATTGGTACCATAGAACCAAGGTTTCGATGATGAAGTTTTGCATAATTCAAAGTATTTTTTGCCTTTATTCATGCCTAGATTATTTACAATATTATCGGTGTTCGTAAGATCTATTTTTCGTATGTTTTCAAAGGCGTCTGTGAATGGTATGCGTTCGTAATTTGGATATTTTTTTTCAATAGCTTTTTTTGCTATTACATCTGCGCGTTCATTTCCATCGATTCCCAGATGAGCCGGTATCCAGAAAAATTCTAGTTTATTGTTTGGATTGCGTTTTGAAAATAAACGGAATTTACGTTTTATTTCTAGGATGTACGGGTTTACATAAATATTAGCTTTGATGTTTTCAAGAGTTTGAAGGGCGCTTAGGGAGTCGGTGAAAATGTTCACGCTACAGTCGCTATTCTCCAACGCTATATCCATGGCATTATTGAGGGCAATACATTCTGTATACACAGCGACAACGCATGCTATGACGACATATTTATTGCCCAAAATCTTACTATACCGTCAGTGTATATATCTAATACGTCTTGATTTTCCAGGTACAATTGGAATAGCGAATTCGCATTTTTCTCCTTAGACAGCTTTTTTCCGAGGCTTAGATTGTATGGAATTGAAGTATATGTAATTTCATAGTCATAAGTAAATGTAATTGCGTTTTCATGTACGGTAACTAAATCGATAAGATTGTTCATATTTTCAATGCAGTCGTTGAGAATTCTTGTTTTCTTATTAACATTTGATGATTTTTTTAAATATTGAAATTTATTAAACATAAGGTTGCTCTTATTACTAATGGATTTTATCAAGTGTTTGTTGCCTAAAAGCTTCGCGCGTTCTTGGATGTATGGCAATTTCGATTCAGCGATTAGAATATTGGTAGGCGTAGTTTTTCTATATCCAAACGCGATTCTAATTGCGGAGTATTGAATTCTTTCTACTTTATTTGAATATTTTTTGTTCACTGGAAAATATAAGAAGTTACCATAATCCAAGATAGAACGAACGTAACTTTTGTACATTTTAATGAGCGTACTTGGGTCTGAGCCCCACCAAGTGCCGCATAAAAATCTCATGATATTCATGATTTTATTGCATTTGGTCTGTAGCATGTCAATGTGTCGAGAAAAGGTTAGTTTATAGTCGAAAATTATTCCCAAAAAGCGCGCACTTTCTCTGGATTTTATTTCACAATTGTTAATGAGTATCTTTGTTTCTCCCGGTGCAATATTTGTATTATTAAAGTGAATTAATGCAGTTTTCTGAGGTGATAGCTCGAGTCCTATTTCGGATAGGTTCTTTTGAATGGTAGCTATAGAATTCTTAATAACGTGTACACAGTCTTTTAAAGGAGTTACATTTGAGTAAATGGCAGTGTCGTCGGCGAATTGTGAAATTGTTACATTTTTTGGTAGATTATCGCCTGTGTTAGCTACGTAAATGAGATAAAGCAGAGGGCTTAAAACCCCACTTTGAGGTACCCCTTTATTAATTTTGATTCGTTCATAGCCTTTAATATGTGTATGTATCCATCTTTCATACGTCAAAAATTTCACAAATTTGATTATTTGTTCGGAGCATTTAATTTTAGCCAATTTATCTAGTAAAATGTTTGTTAGAACACTATTGAACGCTCCAGACACATCCAAGAAAGCAGCTAGTACGTCGTTTTTATTGGACAGGGCCTCATCGACTTGAAACGTTAGATTGGTCAAATTGTCATAGAACGACCTCCCTTTTCGGAAACTCGATTGGTTTTTAGGTATAATATTATTGATTTCTATCCACCATTCTAATCTATTTTTAATAATTCTTTCGAACGTTTTTGAGAGGCATGAAGTGAGGGATATCGGCCTCACACCGTTGCCATCCGGCTTATCTATAAAATGAACTAATGAATTTGTCCATGATTCCGGATATTCACTCCTGGTCAACATTTCGTTAAAAATGTCAAGGAGTAGAAGTTTGTATGTTGTAGGCATTTTTTACAGAATCTCATAGTCTATGCCATCTAATCCCGGTGCAGAGTTTTCCTTACCTGAATTTAAAGCTGCGTTAACTTCGAGGAAGGATAAATTTTGACCGAAAAATTCATTTGTTACACAGTTCGGTGTGTAATTGCAGTCATAATTTACCCAAGCCGGAGCAATTTTTTCAAGGCTTTTAATAGCTTTTTCATTGGATGTGTCCTGATCTGTATAATTATTGTGTTTAACTTTACACCAGCTATTTTTTAGAATTCTAAAAGTATTCCAGACGTAACTCGGATTTGTTTTGATATTAATCGAGCTTGTGAATTTTTTGACGTACTCTAATTTTTTTTTCTTGAATAATTGAATAGCAAGCGCGCAAGTTTTTTTATACTCGATGAGGTCATTGAGCTCTTTCGTGAACTCCCATTTTTTATATGCAGAGCGCCTAAGCCGTTTTATTTTGTTACAATCGGGATCCCACCAAGGTACCAGATTTCTGATCTACTTTATATTATTTTTGTTTTTGTTGCCTCTTTTACGCGGGGCTGCCTGTATAATTGCTTCAGATATGACTCTAACAAAATATTCATATTTTTTTGATGGAGACATTGAGTCATTGTCCGCGGAAAAAAAAGAAAAGTACGTGTTTTCAAGAGTATTTTCAAAACTTTCCCAGTTGGTTTTAAGTGATTTTAATTTGTAAGAGTGTTTATGGTAGATTTTCTTTTGCGAGTCGACTTCTATTTCAATAGGAAAATGATCCGATCCAAAGGTTACGTCGTAAATATTTACATTCATTTTGTCTGCAACCTTCATAGTCGAAAAAACTAAATCGATGTTAGATTTGCTACTATGGTGCGTATTTAGATGTGTAAGGGAATTACAATTATGTAAGAAAAAGTTTTTATGCATAATACTATTATATAACCTGGCTCCGTTCGTGTCCGTACTTCGGCAGTTCCAGTGGATGTTATGTGAGTTGAAATCTCCAACAAGTATAGCGTCGTTGTTATTATTTATATTGTCCGTTATTGAATCCCACTCTGTCTGCGTCAAGGTTGTTCCGGGAACTTTGTAGCATGCTACCAGGTCTAGAGTCGGCTCAATATTTGAAATTCTTATTCCTGCGATTTCTACACTTGGTATTTGCGATACGACTTCTGTTATGATGGAAAATTGTATTTCTTTTCGTATTAAGTAGAGAGTACCTCCTCCTGTTGAACTTATACGATTCTTTCTATAAGAGTTAAAGCCCGTAATACTGAAATTATCTTGAGGTTTCAACCACGATTCGACAGAAATGAATATGTCGATGTATTTAAGTATGTCTTGTAATTCAGTTTTTCGCGGCTTGACACTCCGAGTATTCCAGAACAAAATTTTTAATGTTAGATTGTTTGTAGCCATTTTTCTTGGTCTTTTGAAAATCAATCAAAGTAACTGTAAAAGTCACTGTAACTATCACTTTCTGTTCCGCTGGCACTTATTTTGTTGATGCGCGATTTCATGTGTCTGTAGTTTATGAGGCTGTATATATGTGAAAGATTTTCGTATAACATTTCGTGGTTATTTGTGTATTTATTAGCTATGTTCTTTATATCTGATGTTCCATATGTTTCTGAGATAAAGATAGTCATGGTGTCGAAGTCCATTTGTAATTTTTCGCTATTTAGACATACGAAATCCTTTGCTAGGTTTAATTTTTTTGCGATATCTTCTACAGTTGGTTAACTTTTTGGAAGATCTGATGTCTGCTTAAGTTTCTTGGAAATCTGTCTTTCTCTTGAACGGGTCATTATTTTATTCTTGCTAGCATTCTCGTCTGATGTTGATGTTCCGCTTGTTGAATAAGCTCTTTTGTTTACAGGGCATCATGGAGGAGGCATATCTTCTTTTATTTTTAATTTTGAATTTTCATCCGTAAGCACTGTTTTGTCATTTTCAATGGCATTTACTTTAGCTTGGGCAGTATCGCCGAGGGTCTGATCCTGATTAATTGACTGATTTTCAGCAGTGGCGTTTTCAGTGATGTTTTTGCAGTGCTTTTGTGTGTGCCCTTCTTCATGGCAGAGGAAGCATTCTAGTTTGTCCGTCGAGAAGTAGATCCACGAAACTGTATCGTCATACGTGATTTTTAGGGAATCCGGAATTTTCGGTATATCTTCCGGAGTTAGATACATACTTGTCTACGGAAACTCATAAGGTGCGAAAAGCCAGTCGCTGTTACTGAAGTGGCTTTGACCTCGGTGATTTTCGACATTGGAGTTATGCCTCGTTTTGTAAGCTCTTTTTCTATTACGGTAGCCGGGATAAGAGGTTGCACATTGGAGATCACTATGCGTTTTGATTTAGTGTATAGAAGTAGATGCTTCTCACTATCGGCAACCTTTCGGCAGCCGACAGAAGCGCTCATTCCCCCTCCCGCTCTCCAAAGGCCTAGCATGAAGCCAGCGAGAGCGAGAGGTAACATAAGAGAGAGAGAGAGAGAGAGAGAGAGAGAGAGAGAGAGAGAGATGCATTCGCGCTCGCGCTACAGCTAAGTGCAAGCGCGGACGAGAAAGAGGAGGGGAACGTAGAGGAGTGCAGCGGCGCCCGGCGCGTAGAGGAGCACACTGTAAGCGCGGACGAGAAAGAGGAGGGGAGCCTAGAAGAGTGCAGCGGTGCCCTACGCGTAAAGGAGTGCACTGCAGCCGCTATCTCTCTCCCTCTCAAGCGTTCAAGGCTTCGCTTGTACGTGCACTCCCGCGTCTCTCCGGCTACTCTGTACGCACTAATAATACAGCTATTGACCATCTATTTTAATAGTATTTTCTAGCTATTTTAATTAAAATAGATCTATTAAAATAGATGGTCAATAGCTGTATTATAAGTGCGTACAGAGTAGGTGGAGAGACGAGCATCGCCGGCGAATGACAGCTCCTGTAGCGGAGCCAGCGCCGGTCGGTGGTCGCGGAAAGCGCGGGTGCCCAGCTGATTGTGCTGCGCGGAAGGTGATGTTCGCAACACCTGCGCGACCTGCCGCCGCTCGAGAGAGAGAGAGAGAGAGAGAGAGAGAGAGAGAGAGCGGTCACATGCACGCAACATATAGCGTGTACAATTTGATATGTGTTAGAGGGCTAAACGTACAAGTTAGAGAGCCTCGTAGAGAGCGAATAAGAGGGAGAGAGAGAGAGAGAGCGTGCAGCCGTAAGAATAAAGAGAGAAAGAGAGAGAGAGCGCAACCATAAGAGTAAGAGAGAGAGAGAGAGAGAGAGAGAGAGAGAGAGAGAGAGAGCGCAGCCGTAAGAGTAAGAGAGAGAGAGAGAGAGAGTAGCCGTAAAAGTAAAGGGAGAGCATGGAGGGGAGCCGACACTCAAGTATGAGTGCGAGAGAGAAAATGCATGTGGTATAGGGATTTCTGTAATGGCGAAATGAAATTAACTAGAGGATTCTAGAGACATGCTGTGAGGGGTACATGAATGAAATAAAAAAATAATGTCAATCCTTTATTAACTTAAATTTAAGATAAAAAAAAGCCCTACAACAATTTAAAATTAATTTACAATAAACTATCTATATAATTAAATTAAATCCAGCACCGGTATAAATTGAATAGCAGGAACATGATGGTGAAATTTACTGGTTTGCTGCGAGCAAACAACATACAATTGATCAGTAAAATTGGAAAAATTTATAGAATATTTAATATTATTTAATTACTTACAGCTTCTAGTTTTTCTCAATTTTTTGATTGCTCCTGGAAATTCTCTTTGCAGCCTTCTTTTTTTTCGGATTACTCCACGATTTTCTTTTGTTTCTTCTTAATTTTTTTCTAATTACTTTGAGCATTTCCCCGTCCTCCTCATCATCATCAGTCAAGCACATCATCTGAAATTTCTCCTCGTCCGTAATTATGTAACCATTATCTGTTTGCAGGTCCCACGCAGCTTTTTCCAATTTCTTCTCCCATTTTTCATGACCCCAATCAACCCGCAAACGATAAAAATGTACAAAATTGTACCTTGTTTTTAATTCTGTTAGGGCGACAACATTTTCAGGTTTGTCGATACCCTCTTTTTCATAATTATCTATAAAATGGTACATTTTGTGAAATTCACTTTTTATACGCTGGTGAGTTAGACACAGTTTTTCTTTTGTATTCCGTGTGGGTTTTCCGCATTTATAGTCGGTTAAAAACGACCGACACACAATCGCCTCGCACTGGCACATCGATTTTATTCTCAGTTTGTCATGTAAAACGTTGCACCATTTAAATATGAAATTTTTTATTCCACTTAAAGTAGAATTATACAACGCACTTATACTTAAAGGTACATCATCAAAATCGATGTCTTGACAAATGCCGTGAAAATTTGCCGAAATAAACCGGTCTACCGGAGTTGATGTTGAGAATTCCAATGGTTTGTTGGGAATATAATTCTCGTCAGACATTTTGTTGCAGTTTTTAACTTAGTAGAGAGAGAGAGAGAATTCGATTTTTATATGCAGCGCGAGCGAGTCGTACTGAAGCACGCGGCGTGGTAGCGAGCGAGAGCGAGCGGAAAAAGCTCCGATTTCGCTTGACGAAAACTGCAAGCATGCACTAATCTACTCGTACGAGAAGCGAGTAAAGAATAAAATTTTCGGAGTTGCACTAATATGTTCGTACGACTACCGAATAAAAGAATAAAATTTTCGGAGTTAGTTCACGATAGAATACCAGCGCGAGCAGTTCGATTAAAATTTGAACAAAAATGTCGAGCGTAATCGAAGCTATCGAATTATTGAAACCACTGTGCGGGTGCAGATATAGTGACCAGTTTTTCGTTTCGCAAAATATGTCTAAACAGGCTCTTACAGAGAAACTTTGTGCGATTTTAAAAATGATACCTTACGGATTTATATTAGCAGCATTGCGGAGGAATATTTTTAAGTGCGTAGAAGTGATGCAAATTGTAAAAAAAGTTCTCCAAGAACGTCGTGAAAACGAAGCCCGATTGGAGCAGGAAATATTCGACGGAATTGAAAATAAATGTAAGTAACATTGAATTAAAATTTTATAATTATTTAAGTAACCTTTATTTATAAAACAATATTGTCTGTTTAGTAATAGAATATAATACGGCGAAAACAGAAAGATTACTGATTATCGCAGCGTTAAAAAGCGAGAACACTAAAGATAAAATAAACGAACCATCGCTGTCTAAAAAAGGTAATATTATATATTTATTAACATTATTTGTAATTATATAGTATATAAAAAATGTAATGCAACGTTATAAAATTTTATTTGCAGATTCTACGCTTGAAAAAAATACCAACAGCGGAATCTGTGAATTTGATCAGTCAGCAGCAAACAATCATGCTTCAACATCGAGCGAAAAAATAGAAGAAGGTATTATCATTATCTTACTTATAGAGTTATAGCTTTCTGAATAAAATTCTAATTTTTAATCAAATTAAATTCTAGATTTGGAGGCAAAGAAAAATCTCAAGCGGAAAATAATAATAAAAGAAGATATTATTCTTGAAGAAAATAAAAAACAGGTGACACCGAATAAAATATTGAAGACATCAGCAGAGAAAAATATTCATGGCGATCCAACTGATATAGAATGTATGTATGAATAATATTATTTAAATTTAAAAACATTATTTAAATTTAAATTTAATTTATACGTGGTTTTAAAATTAAATTAATTTATTCCAGATATATTCCTAGATTCGGATGAGGACGAAGACAGCGCTAATCTCGTAGAGCCACCCTACCTATATGGCGCAGTACGTGAACAGCAACCATTAGAGGAAGAGGAGGGAGACATTGCGACGACTGACGAGTTGAATATTATGTCTCGTCCGCAGCAGCAGCAGAGAGAAGAAGCAGAAGGCGGTGAAAATGATGAAAATGGCGTGAATGATGATAACGAGGAAGAATTTGACAACGAAGAGGGACAGCGACTACCCGAGATACCTGGACCACCGATTGTATACCAAGTCGGATATGATGCAGGTAAATAACCCGTCAATCTATTTATGGCGTATATTAAGCATTCAAGCAAAAATTAAATTATTTATAAATTCAATAGAAAACGTCCCCTTTCTTATTTTTCCGGACGAAGAATCATTCACAAGTCAGGACGCAGATAATTATATAGAAGCTATAGAAGCTAGAGAAGATTGAATTATAGTATTTTGAATTTTTAAATAATAATAAATGATACCAGTTATATGAATGTATTGAGCAAAATAGTTCATTATTATAATAAATTGTATAAAATTGTAAAAAAATATGAAATAAAAATGAAAATGATTTATAACCTAGTTTGTAATAAGTATTAGCTAAAAAATTGTAAACTTTACCGGTAATTTAATTAAAACTGTGATATTTCAATTTAAATCTGTATCAAACATTTAAAATTACATTTAAAATTTTTAAATTATAATCTAAATTAGCAATTGTATATTTTCATATTATCCTTTTACGGTATTCGTGATTTTTAGAAAAAAGATTGAATTTTATTCACATAGAAAGCCAGCTAAAAGCTTGGAAAGCGCTTTTATTTAAAATTATTATATCCGTTTTCTAGAATATAATTCCGGTGTTGTGCAAGAAGGGAGAGGTGCTGATACCGATGAAGAACAGGAAGAAGAAGATGACTCCAATGAAGGTTTTGTAGAACTGCGGCCGCCAGGAGATAGATTCAATATATTAGGCGTACACTCGCGCTATTACAAGCGATTTCGCACCACGGGTATAAAGACGAAAATATCATTTACATTTCCCGAAAATTCTAATAAAAATCCGATTTTATGGTTAGAAGCCGCCTTGCGCGACATCAATATTTACCTCACAAGTGGCTGTGTAGATACCGATATTATAGGGTATACGCTAGAAAATCCTACATTAACGCGAGGTTTAATTTTTATGTCTTTTAGGCCTGTAGGCCATTTCAATTTTACCGAATTATTGGAAATTATAAACAAAGTAAGCCAGAGCAATGCCGAATTTGATATACGTGAACCTATGGATATAGCTGCGTGTATTGTTCGACCGTTAGCAGGCGGTGCGCGAAAAAAATTAACTCATGAAAATATATTCAAAAAATCTATTTTAAATATTCTGAACAATGACAATTTATGTTTTCCCCGTTCGTTAGTTGTAGCGCGAGTGTACGCCGAAAGAGGGGATCTCCGTGTTGGAGATTTACAGAAAAAATGGGATAGTATTCGAAGACCAAGAGGACAGTTGCAAAAACGATTAGCGGAAGAGCTTGTTACTAATGCCCGAGTACGTATACCCGATACTGGCTGCGGTATTCGGGAAATAAAATTATTCCAAAATTATTTAGCATTGGAATCAATAGCGATAGTAGTTTATAAGTTCAGCACATTAGGAAAGGGCAGTAGACCCATTTTTGATGGGTCACCCGAGGTATTAGCGCTAAAAGGTAGAATTTCGCACACACTACGAATTTTGTATTACAGTAGGAGGAAGCATTTTCAGCCAATTTTGAATATTCTTAAAGCCTGTGGAAGTCAGGGATTTTGTATACCGTGCAATAAATCGTACAAAAACGAGCGAGATCACCGATGTTCAAACAAGTGTAAATCCTGCTTGAGAAGAACCGTGTGTTTAGATAATTTTCATATAAAATGTAACGACTGCTTGCGAACGTTTCAAAATCAAGACTGCTATGACCATCATAGAAAAGCAGGTTCGTATCTCTCGACTAAAAATAGGAGAGCAAGTGTATGTAATAGCGTTTTTATCTGTAAAAAATGTTTGATTTACGTAAGAAGTACGGAAAAAAATCGAGAACATCGATGCGGCCAATTTTTTTTGTAAAATTTGCAAATGCTATAAGACGTATAATCACTTTTGTTATATGACTCCGTTAAAAAAGATACAGTCTACCGCGGAGAATAATAACACAGAACAGAAAAAAATATTATTTGTATTTTACGATTTTGAAACAAGACAGGATAAGCCTATTCCCGGACAAAACGGAACATTCGAACACATCCCTACTTTATGCATAGTCCAGCAAGTTTGCACAGATTGTATCGAGAGTGAGGACTTGAGCGAAAACTGTATCACGTGTGGAATTCGTCAATTCATTTTTAAAGTTAACCCTGTGAAGGAATTGGTGGATTTAACAGTTAAAGATACATCCAAATTTAAACGTGTTATATGCATAGCTCATAATGCTAAAGGATTTGATGCTCAATTTATTCTGAAATATTTGGTTAACGACAAGCTATACGATCCTCCGTCGATTATAATGAATGGCACAAAAATAATGAGCATGACAATAGGTAAAACTTCTTTTCTAGATAGTTAGAATTATCTGCCAATGCCTCTCAGCGCACTTCCAAAAGTATTTGGAATTCCGGATCTGACAAAGGGGATTTTCCCGCATCTATTTAACACGCTGCAAAATCAATTGTATATCGGTCCGTTGCCGGACGTAAGATTTTATTCTCCGGATACGATGTCTAACGAGAACAGAGCAAAATTTCTGAAATGGTATGAAGAAACCTCTAATTCAAACTATCAATTTGATTTTCAAAAAGAAATTGTATCGTATTGCAAATCAGATGTGGACATTCTAAGAAAAGCTTGTTTGAAATTTCGAGATCTGATAATTAAGACAGGCGATACAGATCCTTTCTTAGAATGTGTAACAATAGCATCGACGTGTATGAAAGTGTTTAGAAAAAAATTTTTAAAGCCGTCGACTATAGGGATCTTGCCACCTCAAGGATATCGGTTAACGAATAACCAGTCTAAGAAAGCTATTGAATGGCTTTTATGGGAAGAGCACGTACGAGATATTAGAATTCAACACGCGCATAACGGTCGCGAATTCAAAATCCTAGAAGGAATTGTTGTAGACGTATACTCGGAGGTAAATGACGACAAGTATGTATTCCAGTTTCACGGATGTTTTTGGCATGGCTGCCCCAGGTGTTATCGTATAAATCGTGACCAGAAATTAAGAAATTGGAATTCTCTAGACGCTCGCTTTTCACGAACGGAAGCAATTTCTGAAAGAATCAAAAGTTTTAATTATAATTTAATCGAGAAATGGGAATGCGATTTTGTTCGAGAAAAGCAAGATGCATCTGAAATAACTGAATTCCTAAGTACCTGCAAACCATTTCTCATTGAACCGTTACAAGCTCGCGATTGTTTTTACGGAGGTCGTACGAAAAATATAGTAAAATTATATGAGGCAAATGAATCGGAAAAAATAAAATATGTCGATGTTTGCTCGCTGTACCCGTATATCTGCAAGTACGGGAAATTTCCAATAGGGCACCCGAAAGTTTACGTAGGTCCCGAATGTTTGAAATTAGCGGGAAATACCAACGATATCTCTCGGGTCAATGGTATTATTAAATGCAAGGTCCTGCCTCCAAAAAATTTGTATCACCCCGTGTTGCCGGTGAAAATGTACGGCCGATTACTATTCCCACTATGCAGAACATGCTGTGAAAATACAGTAGATAGTATGTGCACACATGAGTCATCGGAAGAGCGATCGTTCATAGGAACTTGGATTTCCGATGAGCTCGAAAAAGCCGTGCAAAAGGGATATCAAATTATTGAAATTTACGAAATATGGGACTACAAGATCACCAAGTTACTCC